>CABFWB010002150.1:88230-121087 GCA_902151455.1 Timema bartmani
CACATTCACAAGTTGTGATTAATACACGTCTTGTCAGAGGTGAAGGAAGGGTTTGTCAATCAGATAAATCTGTGCCGGGACTGAGGATTGAACCTCGGACCCCAGCACAAGTCTGACACCTTACCCCTATACCGGATTGTCTATTAATGTTATGTTTGTATCTAATGCTCATTAGCAATCATATTAATTAATTACTAATGATAAATTAACCTTTTCCTCCTTTAAATAGACGGATACCCAAAATTGCAGCCGCTTTCATTTTATAGCAGACGTAGGCCCTATCTAGACAACACAATTGAGTACAGTACCATTAAATTATTAAATAACAATCACACAAGGATAGGCCTACTTGCTGCTAATATTCATCAATGAATAGATTTAGTAAAGAAAAACATATGTTTGTCAAAAAATAATAAAAGTGGCTTTTAAATATCAAATCCATCATTAAATATGCTTTCACCATACTTATTTTGCATCCAGACACATTTTTTAGGCTACATTGATATTATTATTATTATTATTATTTGAAATTACATCCATTTGCTAAATTGTATCTTGGGTAAACTAGTATTTTTGAAATCCAACACAGTTTTTTATGAGAGGCTTAGTATCTAAAACTTAAGAAGTAACCAGGCACACTGACTCTGTTTTATTTATTCAGAGTATCTTGATATTTTACTGTGTAGGCCCTAACTAGTTATTAAAATTCACGCCATGGATTTTTTTATTATATATATATATATAACTTGTGAATGTGTGGAATGCCAGGCCTCCATCGTGGCTCGGATCCCACGTTAAACTGTAGGTCCTCCATTTCATCTCACAATCACCCTACCATTACACATTAGCGTAAGTGCGTATAACCCGAATGGGTAGTAAGACGCGGTGATAACAACAACAATAATAATAATAATTTAAATCTATATTTAGAATTTATTTATATCAATACCAAAAATGCTTGATTAAAAATACACAGAAATTCAAACAGTTACATTAGACCTAGGTTTTTTATTTTACCTTAGGCCTACATCAAAACCCTACCAAACATTATTGTTAGACAAAATATTACTAAGTGTTTATTTGAAAATTCACAATTTCAATATAGGCCTAAATGAATGCATAAATTATTTGTACTTTTTTTCTTTAAAAATGTTTACAAGATTACAGAATTTACATAAATTTATTTATCAGATCTTTAAATTGCAACCTAATCAGAGTTTTTGTCTCTTTTCCCAACCCTAGTCTGGATCATATTGCCCAAAATTCTAATTTTATCATCAAATTATTTTTATTTATTTATTACTGGTATGAATGGGAAGGAAAGTTAAACTAAAATTATAAATCTGAAAAATAAATTATACAAACCTAAAGTGTAAAGTTATTTTAAATATTTTTCCTGTTTCTTATCTTGTTCCTACGAGAAATTGATATTTTCCGCACAAAAATTTCCTGAATTCGAAACATCATTCCCACATGAGTCTAATTATTAGGATATTCAACCTAGTTTAACCTAACCTTCATCACGGTACAGCTAACTTGATCAAACCTTGTTACTGTTTCAGTCATGAACAAATCAGAATTTCAACTAATATTAAAAAATAAACAGTTTGTCTTATACTAATATTTTTAATCAGAAACAAGTTTTAATTTAAAAATATAGGTTGGACAATTGAAACACTGTTCTACATTATTTAAATTCTTTTTTAAGGCATATGCTTTGTATATAAATGTTAATTTTAGATTATATATGAGTACCTAGCCTACAAATGAGTGGCATGGGAATAGTTTAATTTTAACTTAGTTTTTCTCTCACAGTAAAATCTTTATTACAAGAAGATAAGTTAACATTAAAGTTCTAGGCTATTCAAATATTTTTTAAGATGAGAACTTTTAACCAATGCATTAGAAACAAAAGGTTAGCCAAAGTATAAAAGTTCAATGAAAAATAAAAAAAATTACATAAACCTATGTGAATAAGAAAAACCTTTGAGTTAAAAAGCAACATATTTTAAAATGATAACACTTAGCCTTGTTTCAGGATGCACTCAATGACCACATGGAAATCTGCGTAACAGAAGCTGAAAAAAGAGAGACTGGAGCCTTGAACGTTCGAGATTTCTACACTGTCTACCTCATAGAGACAAAGTAAATGCTACCTTAGATTGATATCACTTTTAATTTTTACTTCCTAGAATATATCAAATTAGGATATTCACAGTCATCATGAACATTTTTGATTGTTTTATTCAAGAGCTGCAGGATCTATAATATTATGTAAACACTGTTCCATATATTTATCAGGTTTAAAGAATGCTTTAGATATCACACCCTACCTTAGACTATATTAATTATTAATTCTAGGCCTATATATTACCTATTTATATTAGTAAATATAAAATTTTGATTCATCCTTAAGCTGCAATTTGGGCTGAGCCAAAGGGAATTGCGAAGAGATTATGACTCATTTCTGTGGGGTTGAATTACTAATATTGTATTTTGCTATCAATAATGATGCTATGTTAGAGGGAGGGTAACTACTGTATGTTGCTATCAGTAATGATGCTATGTTTGAGGGAGGGTAACTACTATATGTTGTTATCAGTAATGATGTTATGTGAGGAGGAAGGTAACTACTATATGTTATCAGTAATGATTCTATGTTAGAAGGAGGGTAACTAATCTATGTTGCTATCAGTAATGATGCTATGTTAGAGGGAGGGTAACTACTATATGTTGCTATAAGTAATGATGCTATGTTAGAGGGAGGGTAACTACTGTATGTTGCTATCAGTAATGATGCTATGTTAGAGGGAGGGTAACTACTATATGTTGCTATCAGTAATGATGCTATGTTAAAAGAAGGGTAACTACTAAAGTGAATGTTGCTATCAGTAATGATGCTATTTTAGGAGGAGGATAACTATGGTATGTTGCTACCAATAATGATCCTATGTGAGTTGTGGTATAACAATATAGTATGTTGCCATCACTAATTATCCTATGAGTCATGGTATAGCTACTATAGTATGTTGCTATCAATAACTATCCTAAGTGAGTTGTGGCATTACTATATTATGGTTCCATCAGTAACTATCCTATGAGTTATGGTATAGCTACTACAGTATGTTGCTATCAATAATTATCCTATGTGAGTTGTGGTGTAACAATATAGTATGTTGCCATCACTAATTATCCTATGAGCTAAGGTATGAATACTATAGTATGTTGTGATCAGTAATAATTATCCTTTGTGAGTTGTGGTATAACAATATAGTATGTTGCCATCAGTAAATATCCAATGTGTCTATAGCTACTATAGTATGTTGCTATCAGTAATGATAATATGTGAGGGAAGGGTAACCTCTCTACTTTGTGTTGCTATAAGTAATTCCTTAAACTTCCCTTACTTATAATCTACTGTATCAGGGTGACTGACACTAACTGGAATGGAGCGTTGACCCAGCTGAGCTCAATATGGCGGCGCTACAGTGAGTTTGAACTGTTGAGGAACTATTTAGAGCTTACATATCCATACATAGTGTTACCACCACTGCCAGAGAAGAAGGTGATGTATGCATGGCAGAAAGTTGCGTCAGACACATTTGATCCAGATTTTGTGGATAGGCGCCGAGCAGGGCTAGAGGTTAGTAATTATGGTATAAAATGATATATTTTAATGTTTGTAAAATATTATTTGAAGGTCTTTTTGGCAAAAAATATAAATGAATAATAAAATCACAAGGTTACTATAAATAAATTTATATTTAAAAGGCAATATCTTTGGTAAACTTACCTATTAAATTAACAATAATAATTTTGCATTTGAGAAACATTTAACAAAACTATCGATATTGATATACAAATTTTTTTCAGAGTTGTGAATATTCATAGATTTTGGAGATGGTACCTTCGAATCCGATGGTATTCATGAAGTTCGAGATTTGTAAAAATCTCAAAAAAATATCTTGAATAAGATTATGAAGACCCTGATTCTAAATAACAATTTTAAGAAATTCTTAATATGAATTTTTAGTCTTGTATGGTTAAGACAATAACCAAATCCCAAGAAATTACACAATAATTGTAGGTCTTTCACCATAACTACCATATATCTTCAATTCTAAGACGTCATCAATTGTAAGTTGCACCTTAATTTTTCAGTACCACCAACATAAAAAAAACAAAAAAAGCAATTTTATATTTAAGAAATATTTTTATTACAGAATTCAATTTACTAACAACACAATGCAGGCAGTACCTTATTTATCAGTAGGTTGTATCACCCCCTTATAAATCAATATCAGTCTGATTCTATTGAGCCGTTTATATCTGCATATGAATCAATATCAGAGTCTACTTCATCTTCAGAGTCTGATTCTTCTGAGCCGTCTTTATCGCCATTCTCCCATAATACCCCGTCTTATGAGTCATCGAGATGTTGGTGATGCAACATTTTTTAAATGAATGCTGCACTATTATTTCTGGGATTAACTTCCAAGATGTTGATCCATATTGCCAATCTTGATGTTGGCGCTATCTTAATTTTTCCGGAAGGTGTCAGCGGAAGGTTGTCAGTCAACAGCCAGGATTCATATTCCTTTCTCAAGTAATCCTTAAACGGTCAAACATGGAGTTGGGACTTCCGCGTAAAAACAAAACGTGTGGTGCCATGTGCAAAATGCGGGAGTAATAGAAAAGAGCTGTGATTCTAAAACACACCTCATTTTTATAGATGTTTAAATTGCATAAAAAGTGCATCTTAGAATTGAAGATGTACGGTAATCTACTTATAAAGTAAATAAATATGATATCTAGATCTCTAGATGGAGTAAATCCTCACTAAAAGCATGCATAATAGCTGCAGCTATTTGAATTTTACTTATAAAGTGTTCACTTTGTTGTTTATGATATTTAATAGACATGACAAACAAAATATCATTTGGCAGTAGCACAGTTATACAACTTATTTTAGATTTAATTTTATTAATTTGAAAGAAGGTATAAGAAAGGTGGATAGAAACATATAAAAGGGACAAACACAATATGGCCTTTACAATGAAAAGAAGAACACAGTTCACACTTTAAATTGTTGCTATTGGACAAAGCGCTAATGGTTGCCTCTTAAAGAAAATCGATCGTCACCTCCCAATCCCCCAACCTAAGTTTCATTCTATCAGAACTCATCAGGGAGGAGTGTGAAACCGGCAACACAACTTCCTAAAATAGGGGGAAAAAAAACACAAGGGAGAAAATGGAAAAAATGTAAAAGTGTAAAGAATGATAGGTCACTTAGATTGGAACATTTAAAAGGTATAACATAAAGGACATTGGATGCGAATATATAATATAATTAAATTTTAAGTATTTTCATAAACTAAAATTAGATTTTCTAAGGTTCGAGGATTCAAATTTGGATGTTATGTATTTGGATTTGAGATTCATATAAATTCAAGATTTAGATTCGAGAAATATAGAATTCAACCCATCTCTAATAGATTTAAGAAATAACAAGACTTTAAAAATGAATATACTAATATTGTTTTTATGTAAATAATGTGGATTGAATTATTAAAAGTTCATTGACAATAAAAAAAATAATTTGACAATTTCTCAATGAACTTTTAGAGATTCATTCGATACTATTTACATAAAAACAATATTAGTATATTCATTTTTGAAGTCTTATTATTTCTTATTGCAACACTACCTACTTAAAATACTCTTTTAGGATGTTTTCTAAAATGTCTAAGGGATTTATTAAACTAATCCCTTTGTAAATTATTTCATTACTTATTTGTGCACACTTAAACCCCGTTTAATTAAATTTTGAACTAATAATGATTGTGAAGGACTAGTGGATTCCATAAAGAAACTGGTAATTACGTTTGTTTCAGAACTTCTTACTGCGTGTGGCTTCACACCCAATCCTCTCATATGACCATTTGTTTGTTGGCTTCCTACAACAAGCGGTTGGCTGGCGAGAGAACATTAAAGAAACTGGTGAGCTACATGAGAAATTGATAAATTACTAGCTTCCTTCAGGTTTATCCAAAACATTTAAACTGAACCCTGATTTTTGTAGGAAGCCCACTTTCAACCACCAAAATCGATTGAAAGTCACTAAAATTTGACATGCTAGAAATATGTCTTATTTTTAGGGGTGGACGAGATTCCCGAACCCTCGGGAAAAGGTCGGAAATATATCAATTCCCGTAGGTCAGGCAGGATTGACCTTTTCCCGAAAAGATTTGACTGGAGAAAGGCTTATGTTCTGGTAGTTACCACTGACTCATATCTTTAGTAGACATTCTTCTTCTTTGTTCTTTAGCAAACTTGGTGGCTGGGACGGGAAGGGGTTATTTTACCACTTGTAGAGAGACAAACAAGTTGGGGAAGGTGTTGACTAAATGTGATCTGTCTATCAACAATTTTTTGTTAGGTTCAGCAAGTGAAAGAACTTAAAAGATTTAGAGAAGAACAGAAGTATATTCTACTATATTTTGGGGTGTGAAAATGAGTGGAAAAACCATTTATGAGGAATCAGTGTGTCTGTTGTTGGCGATTCAGACAAGGAGTAGAGTATTAGGGGTGTCAAAATTAAAGAGAACATTTGAGGGCTATTAAAACTAGATAACATTTAAGGGATTTTAATAAACTTAAGTAACTTAGAGTTTTCAAAGCAAGATAATATTTTTCAATTTCATACTTAGAGCAAATTGAAGAGGTGCCAAACATTATGTTTTGTAGAATTTTTTGCACTCTGCAAATAATCAAATATAAATCATCATTTTCAAAAGAAATTAACTACCTAATAAAAATAATTTCCATCAAAAATGTAAGAAAATTAACTAAATTTGATTTGTATTATTTGATATAAATTCATAATTTTGTTATTTGATTTGATAAGAAAAATGTTATTCGCACACCTCTTTATTTTATTATGTTATCTTTTATTACCTTTAGCAATGTTTTAAGCACTGCTTCTTATTATTCGTTCCGGTTTTTCGGCTATGTACTAATTACTCTAGTGTGTTAGAAATGAGGAAGATTGAATTTAGAGTAGTTGTACCAGCATTTGTGTGAATAGAGTGGAAAATCATTTAGGGAAAACCACCCTTAGAACACTAGGCCAGGATCGAACTAGGATATCTCCATCTTTGACAGTCTGATCTATTGCGAGAGTGATGCCTTAGGGCTTAGACTATGTGGCCACCAAAGTGGGTTTTAATAATATTATAATACTTACAAGCCTTACCATACTAGTTGAGAAATCAATATATTTTTAATCTAAAATTATTCTAAAGCGTAATTTTTAATTTCCCGTTCCCGTCCCAAATCTCAATATTTTGACTCATTTCTCGTCCTGTTCCCGCCCCAAAATAAAAAATTAATTCTCGTCCATCTTTACTTATTTTAAATATTAATTATAAAGTTAACCGCCTCGGTGGCGTAGTTAGCTAACGCGCTAGTCGTGTTGAGCTCGACTGCCGAGGACGAGGAGATCAAGGTTCGAATCTCGGTCGGGTGAACTGGGGGTGGTTTTTCCTAAATGGTTTTCCACCCTCCCTCCACGCAAATGTGGGTTCACTTCCCTATATTCAACCTTCCCAATTCCTAACCCATTAGCGTAATTAGTACTTAAGCATATAACCCGAACGGGTAGTAAGACACAATACTAAATAAAAAAAAATTATAAAGTTCATCTTAAAAGTTACCAAAAGCTTCCAATAATACTGCCTTTTAGATTATTGTAAAATTTACCTTTACATAATTAATTAAACAAACTAAGAATGTAAAAAATACATACAATTATCCCCCCCTCCTCCCCCCCTACTGTGTCACCATGAGTTTCCAATTTTAAATATTGTGCTTCCCATGTGAAAATGAGACTGTAGTTATGAATTCCAGGTTACCTGCAATTGGCCGAGTCAACATTGAAAGGATTGAGTGTATCTGTGCGACTCAAGCAACCAGATAAGAGATTTGAAGCCATCAAGAACTATAGCAATGAGCTACAGGTGAGCCTTGCAGGACAACTAAAAATATGTTTCCCTATTTTGGACCATTGCTATATAAAAAAAAAAGCTAAATGCAGCATACTGAAAGCAATTACGTACTACAATCTTAGTTTGTATATTTGTAGGGTGTGCGAAGCTTCAAAAAATTTGAAGCCGAAGCGAATCTTTGTGTACTTCGTATTCGATTCGGCTTGGTCTATTATTCAAAGTCTAGTGATTATATTACACTTATATTTTACATCAAATAAAAATTAACTGAAATTACCTCAAGAAATAATATTTACTTTTATCATTTTGAGTTTTAGAACAAGTTTGCTTTATTTTCTTGGTGGAACTTGAAAAATTTCCTGATCACTTTTAATTTCAAGACACCCATAACATTAAACCTCTAACCCCCTTGATCACAAACATTGATTGGTACTAACTGAAAATGAATTTACTTCTCTTGAAAGTGTGGATTAAAATAAATAATGAAAGTTTTTTTAATTTTCAGTGTGTTTAACTAAACTTTTGAAGTGGTTTTTGAATATTCTAAAATTCCCACACACAGCCATTTCAGTTGTTTACTACATGAATCAGTGTGTTCAATTCAAATTCCTGTTAATGCATGGGCTAGCGGCAGACTTGGGAGATAGCTGAACACATGTGCGAGGAACATGACATTCATTAAATTATTTAAAAAAAATGTAAATAGTGAGTACTTATAAACGAAAATTGCTTTTAATTCATATAAAATCTTAGATATTTTACTAGACATAAAATTAAACAAAATCTACAAAAAAAAATCTTATTTTAAACAGATTACATGAAGAATTAATTTTTGAGTAAAATTATTATCTTCAAGGTCAGATTATTTTTGAGATTGGCTATAGGCACGTTCAAAATCAGAACCATATTTTTTTTAGTAATTCATATGGCAAGATTTAAATAGATTTATAAAATCAAAAGCTTCCTTGTGGATTTGTAAAACAGAAAAACCAAAATTTAGTAACACTGGACTTCTCAAACCTATAAATGCACCTGCCGAATTAATTTAAATTCGTATTTTTCTAAAGTTCTTGAATGTCCGATAACTCTTGTGTTTTGTTAATTCCTGTGAAAGGTTAGTAAAAAAATGATATTAAAGCAAATAAATGGGTTTTTTTAACTACTCACTCAGGCTGTACATATGAAGCGTTTTTAATACAAAGGTAAAGAAAGTGAATATAACTTATGTTGGCAATAAGCTACAAATATTAGTGTTAAGAAAAAATAAAT
This sequence comes from Timema bartmani, assembly GCA_902151455.1. Classification (NCBI taxonomy): domain Eukaryota; kingdom Metazoa; phylum Arthropoda; class Insecta; order Phasmatodea; family Timematidae; genus Timema; species Timema bartmani. The sequence continues at coordinate 97,506 of CABFWB010002150.1, forward strand.
GTAACATTTAGTTTGATGTTAGATAAATAAACTCGATGTAAACATAATATTTTTACTCAAAATTAAATAGAAAAATATTCGGACTTTGATTCGGCCTTGACTCGACTTCGCTTCGAGCCAAAAAAGTGGACTTCACACACCACTATATATTTGTCTAGTTCAACCAAGTAGATCATAAAGTAACACACTATTCATTTGATACTATCATGAGAAGTAATATAAACTGTTCTCTTTATCAGAACAATGTTGGTAACTTGTTGCGTGTCCGAGCAAGAATGGCAGAGAAATTGTATGCCATTCACAAGATTCATGCTAACTATGGCAGAGTTTTCAGTGAGTGGAGTGCCAAAGAAAAAGAAATGGGGGATGGTCTACAGGTATGTTTAGTGAGAATCAGGTAAGCTTAACTATGATCAAGGTGTCCTAATGGTTGAATACAATTAAGATAAGATGAACCCTGCACACATAGAATCATGACATCCTATTTTTATCATTTACATAACTGTAACTCCATTTTTCATTTTTCAATAGTAAACATATAGATATGGAAAAGAATAAGAATAGTAAACCACTAAGAATAAGCTCCAAGTATATAACAGATATGTTTAGAATTTACTAGTAAGATATTATAATTGTATCTTTATAATCTTCCCTCAGCTTCATAACACTATTTCATAGTCCTATCAGAATGCAATAGTTTCTTTATATTAGATCTTACAGAGTTGGCACAGTTTTATCCAACCCATTAGATCTCTGGTTTTCAGTTAAACCCACTTAAAAGACCACTCAAATCTTAAAAAGAAAACACTTGCAACAAACTAATTTAAACATGCATTAAGCTGCAATCAAAAATATCTTAGGTAGTGCTAATAAGATAAACCAGGAAACTTGGAAGAGGCAGGGTGCTAATGTATTGTTTGGTAGAAAAGTTAAGTTAGAAGAATCTCTTTTTCACTTTTTGCTATGAAATATAAGCTTTTTATGACCAAAACACACATTAAGTATGAGTTTATGTAGACGATATAATACGAGCCACTGCTTAGACAAACCTCACTAGCTCACAAAGGCATATGCCACAGAGTTTCGCGCTAACACAGTCATACATTGGTCAATATAGGGTAGGTCTAGCCAAGCATGATATTTGAAACATGAATTAACACACTCACTGAATGAAAGCTTGTTTGGACTTGCACAAATAGTTGGGAATGCAATTCTTTAAATAGACTATGCCTTCCCAAAGAAAGCTTTTTATTAGGGCTCTGCAAATACTCAGATCTCGAGCTTCGAGTCGAGCTCGTCATTAAGCTTGAGATAGAGATTGAAAGTTTTGTCAGCTCGTCATTTTTGAGCTTCCACTTGATGAACTTAATAATCATTTTTTGAAACAGAATAGTAAGCATAGGCTATTTAATTTAGGCAATATCAGCATTTACACTTATAAATCATTTGGTTACCTAATAAATTGTTTGAATTAATATTAATTTTCACATTAATAACGTAATAGAGCTTTGAAACTACTTTTGACCGGTAAATGTATTCAATATTGTCATCCATTTTGAATTATACTGATCAAAGTTGTTTATATAGTATGACAAAGCAATGAAAATAAAAATGGCTAAATAGATTAATAAATAATCATTTAATGATTATTTTTACTATTTTTACCTGGTCCCTTTCTAAAATAATATTTTCTGTTAAATAAAAAATTAACATCAAGAATATATTTTTATATTGTATGTTTTCGAACTTAAGATATTTAAAACTCGCATTAATTAACTATAAAATTAGTACTAATTTATTTATAGAATTATATTGGTTAACCTGTCTAAAATCAATGTTGATCTTACTTATTGCAATAAATATTTTATCAAATTTACCATATTTTATATTAAAAAAGCATTTAATACTCCATATTGTTTAATAGAAATTTTAATTTTAGTGTATGAACATCAACTCTTAAAAGCATTAAAAATTGAATTGAAATGAATTTCTCAATCATATAAACATGTCTAGTGAGAGTCCATACAACGCGCATGTGCAACGGCGCCTAGAGGAATGGAATTGAAACAGAAAATATGATCATGCAAGATTACACTAAGGAATAATAAACAGAATACGAAACATTTTACATTTCTAATTGTTTATTATACGTTTTCTTATAGGGTAAATTAATTTACTAAAGCATATTTTGGGGAAATATTAGTTGATTAAAACGTCAATTTTACTAACTTCTTTTTATTAAGACGGTATAGAAACACTGTACAACAATGTAAAGTGATAGTGAAGGAAGCCAACCTGAAAGGATAGTTAGGTTAGGACTGGATATAAACAAACACACTTCTCTATTTCTTCCTACACTTTTACACTTCAAACTTCCACAGTTGCACATTATATTGAATTATTTGAAATATTTATTTTCATATGAAGAGACGTTAATTAAATACTTCATACCTTTCAAATCAAAAATGTTAACACACAGTACTTGGGCTGCTTGTGAAATTCTTGGTTATGGTTGTTTTTACTATGTGTTTATTTTGTAGATGACTTTGGCTGCGGTTGAGGCATAAATGTACTCTATTTCGGTTGTAGATAATGAGACTACGTTGATGTTGACTGCTACAGGACTGCTTTTTATTTGAAAGAGTTATTCATCAGTTGAGTGTTGGGTTTCCAAGTCATTCACAAAGTCAGAATTTGAAAAGCCAATGAATTTATGTGGGTTTCACGCCTTTTGAATTCAATACCACAGGTGTTTGTATCTTGTACGTACCTTAAAATACATTTGACTACATTCTAATGGCTTGTTTCATGATTTGCCAAACATCTTCTCACATTTCCCAATTCATATATAACATCTTGACAGATTACTATTTATTGCAGCCAACAGCTTCCTGATAGGCTACCATTCCTTCATTATTTTTCTCTTAATTAGAATTTGAGTGAGGATCGGCAGGCACACTGTTTGACTTAGAATTTTCAACATTGAATCTTTTGATTATTTGGTTAATAATGTTTCTCTGATGTATAACTATCAAGTTATCAAAATTATTTTGTTTTATTCTCATAACCACAAAATAGCTTGGCTTTCTGATTATAACTTCGTATGTTCACTCAGTAAAAGTTATTATGCTATTTTATTCTCAACGATGATTAGTCCATTGTAAACATATAATACAAGTAAAATTTTTGTTCTCTTAACCCATTCGCTGACAATGACGAGTGCTACTCGCCACAGATTTACAGTACAACAGGGACTTTGACGAGTGTGACTCACGGTGTATGTCCATCCACTGACTTTGACGTATCTTTCTCGCTGTGTTATTTCAATACAGAAAAATCGTTACTTTTAGATATGGTTTTATTTTTCTCTAATAGATGTCTAGAGTAATGTGAGCTCTGACATCTATGTCAATATTATCCTTTATTAGGAACAAATTATAGTGTTTATTACTTCTACCTTATCTATGATTATTTATTCACTTTGTTTTTTAACATTTAAACTTTTATTTATTTTATAAACTTTAAACTTTTTTATACACGAGTTATACATTTTATAGAATTGTGGTTTCTAATCTAGTGAATGTTATAAAGTGTTTATGGTACTTGTTTTCAACGCATCGAAAATTGGAATTTTTGAAAAAACATCCAAAATAATGGGTAATTATTATTTTTTGTATTTTGTAATGGGTTTTTATATTTTAATTTAAAATAAAAAAAATAGTCATTTTTGAAGAAAAAAAAATTCATTGATAAATTGGTCGGCTAACTTACAATTTACTTCAAACAAACAGCTTAAAACTATATTGTAGGCTTATATTGGGGCTCATTTTGCTATCCATTTTTTATAAAGTTCACATCATTAATAAGACAAAACATTATGAAAGAAACCCTTCTGCATGAACCACCTTCACTCTGACCCTTCATTTTGGGTATTTTTAATCCTACATTTGGGGAGTTAGTACAGGCTTGTTTCTTTGGGGTTTGGATGTTAAAAATAATTTTCATTCACTTATATCAATTATTGACAAACCTTGTTGCCCTTGGTCTTGTAGTTGTCTTCATTGTATTAATTTAGGATTTCTCATGTCTCTCTTTTCACTTAGAACATTTCTCTTATTAGCTGTTTGTTTTTCACTTGTACCATTATTAAGTTTGGCTTTAACAAATGTCACAACTCAAATCAAGGTTGCAGAAGCTGTATGCATGGCTTAGAGCAGGGGTGCCCAACCTTTTAACACCTGAAAGCCACTTTTACTTTAACTAATCTAATCAAGGATGGGTCACAATTTACCCTTTGGTTAGAAATGGGTTGAATCCGAATCTTATTTTTACCTTTAAATCCAGAACCTTCAATTCAAATCTAAATCTTGCAAAAAATTATAAACATAGGAAGTTAAACAGAATAAAATAAAATTGAATGTTAACTAAATGTTAACATTTTTGCTGAAATGAAGTCATTATTTCATTCATTCAGTTTGGCCTAAATGTTAAATTACTGGTATGGGGCCTGGTTGTTTAGCTCATCTATAATTATTATTGCTTCTAAACCACCAATAAGCAGTATTAGAGTTCTAAAACAAATTTAACTTGGAAAATTTGAAAAAAAAAAAAGGATCAGAGTCTGGAATCTGAAATATTCTTGAATCCTCGAATCTCAAATATCCTTCAGAATTTGAAGGGCCATCCCTAGTTTTGAATCAATAAACAATATTTTATACACAAATAATTAAATTATGATAAGCTTTATATAAACATTGGGCTTATTTTACTTCTGAGTTGAGCCAATAAGGGCAGTGGGTGAAAACATTTTATCATTTTCCATGGGTGCCATTTCTTTTTATCATTATTTGATGATTTACATCTGTTAAAATTTGAATCTTTGGATCATTAAAAAGCTATACAAATTACATAATAATATATCAAACTATATTGATGTTTCCTTTAACTGGCTGACTCCATTTTAATTACAATGTACTATTTACAGAAAGCAGGCCATTATTTGGACTCTTTGGCAGCTGGCATTGATATGCCTTTGGAAGAGGAAGAGTTGTTTGCTGACCAGCTGAAAGAATACTTGTTCTCTGCGGCAGCCTTGCAAGGGGTCTGCCGTCGGCAGGAGATGTTACAATTACATGTCGAGAAGGCAGAGACACAGATTGTCTCTCGCATCACAGAGAAAGATAACGTTCACAAAGGTAACACCTCCAATATAGCTATTAAATAAATTAATTCCCATGAGTACATTTTCCACCAAAAAACAAGTATATAGTGTTATTTGTCAGACCAAACACTCCCTAGATATTAATTTTGAATGAGATAGTTTTAAGGTCACTTTTGAAAAATTGGAATTCTTATCACATCGCTTATCAGCTAGAGCCAAAATCAAAAATCTTCTGAGGCTTAGCTATCTATATAACATCTGAATATCAATTTGAACAAAACCCTTTAAACCACTACAGATCTAGGATCACAGACAGACAGACATGGTTACTAGACAGAATAATTGTAAAATACATACAATTTCAACAATTACAATACTCTATATTTATGAGAAAGTAAAAAGGGATCACTTTTGATTTTTAAATTTTTTTTAGTAATTCTTAAAACTAGATTTAAATTTAAAAAAATATTACTAAATTTTATTTGCTCAAAATATCATAAAAATTTAGGCCAAGTCGATGATGGACATTTTGCTCACCACTTCTTAGAAACTGATCTTTTGGCTATGATGAGGGGGGGATGGATGGGCTCCCCCATCGCACATGTCAGGTGCTGTTGACTCATCATTGTTAAAACTCTTGGCTGACAACCTTGTTTGGTGGAGGGAGGCTGCTAGTGACTAAGTAAACTGTTACTTGTTTGGTTGTGTTGAGAATTGAAAAGTCGGTGTATTGCAGCATGGAAATTCCTTGTTGTGTATAATCTGAAATCCTTGTATTTTCACTTCAACCTTGCTATTGAAGTAGCGTGTTAAACCAACCTTGTCTGATTTTGTCGATAATGTTGTAACAAAACTGTGTTGTATGAGGCCAGGAGCGATGGAACGGAGTGGGAGGGGGGGTCAAACAAGACTCCTAGTTGGCATGTGTGCCATACATCTAATGGGATAGGGATGAGGAAGATAGTTAGGAGGAAGTGAACCCGCATTTGCATGGAGGTGGTTGAGGGAAGATGGAAAAATCACAGTGATAAATAACTTGTGGAAATCCACCCTCAGTTCACCTGGCCGAGGTTCAAACCTTGACCTCCCCATCACTGGTTAACAAAAGGTTGTGAGCCAACGACTCTACTCCTAGACCACTGCTGCGGACGAGTAAATATTTAGGCCTATATGCTAGAACGGTTATTATCATACCCTAATTAAGTTATGTGTTTAGGGCTAGCAGAGTGTTATAGTATGAGGCTACTTGTATTTAAATGTTTGGCAAGGACACTTCATGGAACTGTCTTATATAATCCATTGTTTGTTCATAAAAGGTAAGACTGGGTTGATGACACGACTGTTTGGCTCTGTGGACACAGAAGAAGTTCGGGAGCTCAAGGTCAACTTATTAGACCAGAGAATTAAGGAAGGCCACAGCAGTATCAAAAATGCTAAGGAGGAACTCATGTAAGAGAACCAAATTATCTTTATAACGTGTACTCAAACCAAATGTAGTTATTCACAGTAGATACTTTATTTTCTGACACAGGTTGTATAAATTTTGTTTATTATTATTTTTCAGCGAGTTCTCTACATTGGCTCTAGCTGATATTGATAGATTCCAACAACAAAAGGTAGTTGACATTCGAGAGACGTTAGCAGGGTATGTTTTGCTCCAGATTAAAATGTGCCGAAAGGTGAGTGAATTTTTTTTTTTAGCACAGCGTCTTTCTATCCTTTTGGCTTGTATGCATATTTACTAATTACACTAATGTGAAGCAGGTGTGAGCTAAGCGGAAATATCACTTTGTTCATTTAACATGTGGGTCTATGAATTTGCTATGTATTTATTGTGTTACTTAAAAACTCAAATTAATTTTGACCCAGCCTAAATGTCTTCATTTGGTTAATATATCTATTGAAAAATGTGCTGAAATATCTCTCCTTAGCTCACTCATATTGAAGTTAAAAATTTAAAAATGTAACAACTGTAGGTATTGCCTATTTGAATTTTAAACATGATTTCAAATTTCTTAAAAACCATTTTATTATACTTCGGTCGATCCACTATTTTACAAATTTGAATCTTGGAAAAAATTAATGTACAAATGGGAAATATAAGTATTAATTGATTGTTAACATTTTTTTTAATGCATTTATCATTACATTCATAGATTCAGTTAAGAGTTAAACCAATTATTCTTAAGTTTGTACTAAAATTATTTTGGGGATGAAACACCAATAAGTAGAGACATGCAAAAGGTGAGGTTATTTTTAGGATAAAAGTGGTTTTATTTTTCTCAAAAAGCGATGATATTAAATGCCGACAGCGATGTTATTATTTATGTAAATACGAGTCATTTACGTACGTACAAGTACATTTTTCGTTCATATTATGTATTTAACTATTTATTTACATATTCGGAGAAAAATCAAATAAGTCATGCTTAGTAATAAACTCGATATTTCAATGTCATTGAGTTTTACAAATAGCAATTTCGGAATAATGGATTATCAATTTTTGTTTAGACCAAACGATAATAACACCGAAACATGTCATAGAAGACTAAACAACTATCAAATAAGGAGAAGGGATTAAACATAAAGAAGATATAATTTAGCCAAACATGTCTGACTGTAGCAAGGGTAATTTATTTTAATGTCCTTGCTTGGACCTAGCATTAAATCTTTTAAAAGCTGAAAACAATCGATCTATCAAAATCAAAATTTAAGTATTGAAATGTTTAAAAGGAATTGTGAATTTTAATGTTAACGTCAAATAAAAACCTAAATCCATGAAAATACATGTATATCCTGTGATCCCTTTTATACGTTTAAAATCAGCCAAATTTGATGCTATCCATAAAAACAGAAGCCTTGGAATACTATTGCAAGTGTTATCATGTTAAAAAGTATATTAGGGTATGTTTTAAGATGCTGCCATTTTGAATATTTGGTAGTAGACAAGGGTCACTTTGGAAATGGTAAGGATTTTCAAATGCAATTTTTAAGTATTTAAGGACGTTTTAGAACTTAAAAATATATGTGAGTCAATAGATGATCCCAAGACGAAACCAGTGATAGTAATAACTCGATTTTTAATTTTTGTGGACAAGTCACCCTTTGGAAAGATAATTCAAAGAGCTTTTATTTAAAATAAAGAAATTTAAAATTGAGCCAGTGGTTTACAATATGTACGGAAAAAAGCACTTCGAAGCGTTGGCTATCTTGATGACATAATAGCTCCTGTCTACGGAAAAATTATTTGGGCCTCCATATTTGAGAATGTACAAATATGCATTTCATGCTTGTATCAAAAGGTGCAGTATCAGACCGAAAATCTTCCTTACACTGCTCAGCTATATTGGATGTCGTGGTATTTGCTCAAATTACAAAGAAATTGTGTTTATTTAGGGCAAAACCTTAAATTTGTGTTATTTGCATGAAAAAACTAGAATTCATGTGAAAATTCGCTTTATCACAAATGCGAATTTTGCATGTCCCTACCAATAAGTAGTATTGGAGCTAAAACAAATTCCAATTCATAATATGAATTTATTTTTTATCAAATTTAATATCTTATATTTTTTCAAATCTCGAATATCCTTAAGGATTGGAGGATCCCATCATTAATTAAAGTCAGATTTGGAAGTAACACACCATAAAGTTGTAGTCCCACTTGATTTTGGGTCTTTTTCCTCAAAGCATGAGTGACTTTTACTATAAACATATTTTATCTATTTTATTGGTTAAAAATGCTCTTGCTAACAGATTACCATATCCATCTGAATCCAAGACGACCCCAAGATTTTCAGTGGTTCTAGACAGAATTTTTAAGTGGTATTTATTTTATCACGAATGTAGAAAATTAATAACTAACTATGCTAGACTTATTTTGTAATGATAACAAACTGTTTATTATTTACAAAGCAAAACCACCTATGATGGCTATTTAAATATAATTATGGTAAATACTGTATGAATAAAATTTCATGTTTTTGGTATTAGTATACAATACCTGATATTCACACATTTCTAGTATGCACCAAAAGTTAACATTATTTTTTTGAAAATATAAAGTTATGGAAAGTATACATCGCTAAAATTGTCTAATAAACTCTACGTATTATTGATTGTTAGTTTAAAATCAGTTATAGTTTTCTCATCACGTCTTACTTGCCAAGAACTATGTGGGCCAAGTCGTAAGAATCAACTATGTAACAATTAACTATGTAACAATTTTATTTTTTAATATCATTGTGGAGTAATTGGAAAAGTAATCAAAAACAGCACAATGAAATAAAATTCAATTTGATTATTTAAATTATTCGATAATGCTTATCACTATCCACAACCCATTGAGGGGTTAACCATGTTGAATACTTAAGAGTGGTATCGAGATTTAAGCGTATAATATTGATTATTGTGATGGCAGTCTATACCAAGGGTATTGAGGAATTGAGTATTGTTATTGGACCACCACTAAGTAATTATTTTTAATGATAACCTAAAAAAAAACCCTGAAAATCCATGAAAATAATCAAATATCCTGTGATCCGTGTTATACCTTAAAAATGTGCAAAAATTCATAAAATCTGTAAAAAAAAAAAAGGCAGCGCTGCACTACTATATTAGTATTATATAAAGATGTAAAATGCTGCCTTTTTATGTAACCCAGTCCTTAGTCTGTGATTTTAAGATGACCCTTGGATTTTGAAGCTACAAATTTGGGGGGGAAATTTGTCTTAGATTCGGATAAATACAGTATATACATTTTTGGTGATTATATAAAATCAAATTTAAAATAAAAATATCAGAAAATATATGATTTGGCCAGAGATAAAGTAGAAAGTATATTTTATTATATCAATATGCAAGAAAGCTATTTAAATAAAATAACATTACCCTCTACAAAACTTATCATTTAGAAAAATACGCAAGTTAGAGAAAAAGTTCTAAATAACAGTACCAATAAAAGGGGAAGCATTATCATCATCAACAAGACACTCATTCCAGAAAGCCCGAGAATGCCGCTCTTTTCCAGCTATATATGGGCCATGATTGCAGGGCTTCCCAACTCTATAGTCTTAAATTATATCCATATCCTCAATGTATACTTTGTGAAGAAGCTGACACTACACCTGATAGATATCATCTAATCTACTAAAGTGTTCTGAATGGCAAGTATTTGACCCATTGCATTTTAGAACTAAGTTTATTTTAAAAAAATAGTCCCACTAAAGAAAATCTTCTTGGAATAAAACTGTGAAACTCTGAAAAAAGTAATAGGAAAACTGATGAAAGTGTTATATACAAAGAAAATTAGCATAGCAAACAAAACTTTTTTTTTTTAAGTTTTGGAACTATTGAACATAACTATATTATTTAAAAAAATACACTTTTTGTTGAAATTAATTATATTTTATTTTTAATAACTTTTACTTTTTTATTTTTTAGCTAGAAGAAGCTAAAGTGTCACTTTCCCTATTTAACATAGAGTATCTACAAAATTTATTATACTTATTAGTATTACAAAAAAAATTTAATATAAAGTAAAAGCCTTCATATTTGGATTCATTATATCATCATCATCATCAACTGTATCCATCTTCCTCAATCCTTCCACCATTCTTCCTCTGATTTGCACACTTTCTGTTATCTGCTCCTTTCATCTCTTTCTTGGCCTCCCTTGCTGTCTTTTTCCTACATACTTCATTGACAACATTTTATTTTGTATTCTCTCTTTTCCATCCTCATTACATGCTCATACCATCTCAGTCTTGCTTCTTCTACTATTTCATGTACTCCCCAAACTCTTACTCTTTCCTGAATAACTTCATTCCTAATCTTGTTTCTCCTTGTGACAGCTAACATGTTCCTCACAAACTTTATTCCCATGGCCTCCACTTTCCTAGTATCTTTTACATTCATTGTCCATGTTTCTGTTGCATATGTGACAATAGGTACAAAGTACACCCTGTACAACACTTCCTTACACTTCAAGGGGACGTCTCTTCTCCATAGCAGATCTCTTACACACCTTTATAACAACTCTCCCTGCTGTCCTCTTCTCATTACATATTTTAAAAAATATTTTGGATCTCTCTCTACATTAGTCAAACAAAATCGATATTTGTGGAATGTAAAAGGGAAACTATCAAGCTAAAACAAATAAAGAAAAAGCATTGGTAGAAATTAAAGCCACATTAGATAAAATAGTGGGAGGTGTGAAATTGTAAAATCAATATTGTTCAACACTGGTATGAACACTCTATTCACACTGGTATGAACACTCTGTTCACACTGGTATGAACACTCTGTTCACACTGGAAGGTAGCAGTCACTCTGTCCCCATCTTCCCATCTTATAAGCTATGATATGGTGTAAATATGTTAGATATGCTTGCGATCCTACATGCTAAACAAATGGTATCTGCACTTATATTTATATACTTATATTTTCCCAGATGTCTATGTGGCAGGTCCATATCCAGGATTTATGTTTTGGGTAGGGGGTGGGCAGACCCAAAAAAATAATGAACTAGAAATATTTTACAGGGCACAAGGATTAATATTTTATTCCACTATCATATTTTGTAAAAAAAATGGGAACCACTTAAACTGATAAAAAAGCTTAAGTTCTCTTCCAGTTAACTATATGTGTTTGTGATGAGGTACCAGTATATATTTATATATATTTTTTGTACTATCCAAATGATATGATCTATTTCTTACAACATACATACAACGTGTATCTAAAACATTGCATCAAACTTTGGCAGGCTATTCCTTGGGTGAAAATAAAATAATTCACATCAGCAACCTAGGGTCCATCTTGAATAATAAGGGCGGTATACACCCCTAAAGATAGAGCTAAAAACGACTTGTGTGAAATATTATGAAAACTGCTTAGGGTATTACAACGAATATTTGTATACTACTTATTGAAACCTTGATCATTAATAAATTAAATGTGCTGTTACCGTTACCCACCCACATCATGTAAAAAAGACAAGGTTGTAAGACTTTTTTCTGCAATAAAATATGTCAAAGTAAGTATTACTGATTTTGACTTAAGATTACAAAACATGGAGTAGAAATTAACAAAAAAAAGGTGTCTTGAAGAAACTGTCTAGCTTTCCCCATTTCCGAGATAATCATGCATGTGTGATTTCAAAGACAAGTGTTAATTCCTGCCAGGTAGGGAGCCAGTATAGCTGTGCTGCTAGTTGTGTTAGATACATTTTGTCTCTGAGCTCAAACTTGTGTGATTATCTCGGAAACGGGGAAAGCTAGACAGTTTCTTCAAGACACCTTTTTAATTTTTACTCCATGTTTTGTAATCTTAAGTCAAAATCAGTAATACTTACTTTGACATATTTTTTTGCAGAAAACAGTCTTACAACCTTGTCTTTTTTACATGATGTGGGTGGGTAATGGTAACAGTACATTTAATTTATTAATGATCAAGGTTTCAATAAGTAGTATACAAATATTCGTAGTAATACCCTAAGCAGTTTTCATAATATTTCACACAACAGTCGTTCTTAGCTCTATCTTTAGGGGTGTAATCCGCCCTTATTATTCAAGATGGACCCTAGGTTGCTGATGTGAATTATTCTATTTTCACCCAAGGAATAGCCTGCCAAAGTTTGATGCAATGTTTTAGATACACGTTGTATAATAAAACATAGTATCAATCAGTTTTTCTACTAATGTACTTTAAAGAACTGAAAAAGCTACACATTAATTTGTATACATATTTTGGGTTTGCTGTCCATTATTTTGGTAATAAGTATGCTCAAACTAAATATCAACAACAATCTATTCTACATTTTGACTAGAAAATTAAGCTAAAACATTGATGATTAATAAACAAATTACTCTGTTTGATTTCAGACATTTCTATTTGAAATGACCTTGGCTTAAACTGATAAAGTATAGTCAGATTAAATGTACAAAATACATCTTAGGAAAGAAAAAAATTCGAAAGTAACTTACATATTAGTTTTGCATAATTCTAATAAAAGGATTACAAAAGACCTAAAAATAACCACCACTATAAATAAACCTAACCAAACACTCAGAGTTAATTTCCCTCCTCTCCACTCAAGGGTGATAGGAAATTTAATCACGCCTGTATGTAGCTTATATTTGGTTCAGTTCAATAAAGCCTGGCTTATAAATCATGGTCGTGTTTGCCATTTAAAAATGTGAGGATCTAATACTAAACAATTTTACTTTACAATTAATGTTTTACAGCCTAGTAGGTGAAATAAAACAAAATTAATAAAAAAATTATTTTAAAATACACTCAATAGTAAACTATAAAACGTGCTTCAACTCAACAGACAAAAACATTAACACTTACATGTCAAAATGTCTAAACAAGAATCTTACCAACAACATTAACAAGGAAAGTGCGTGGAAATACACCTTGTGACCAACATTATAAATGTGCACACACTAAGTCCCCCCTTTCACACCATTGACAGATTATCTTTCCTCATTTTCTTACCCAAACTCATCCATTCAATTATTCTTTCTTAAAATTTTATTTCTACCTCATTTGTCCCCGGTATTTTTTTTAAAACATGTTTTCGAGGACGGATTGAACCTGTAAACACCCCCCTCCCCCCCACCTTTTAAATATGGCCCTGCTACGTGGATTAAAGAAATACTGTACAACAATGTAAAGTAAGTGATAGTGAAGGAATCCAACCTGAAAGGATAGTTAGGTTAGGCCTAGATAGGGACAAAAACACTTCTTTTTTCATCTATTTTCACACTCCCCAATTATTCATACTTCCACAGTTACACATTGTTTGAATTTTCGGAAATATTTCTTTTCCATATAACTGAAAACCTGCATTGTTGCCAAATTGATGCAACAGAATTGAGGTTTGAAAATTATATATATAAGAGAGAGAGAGAGCTTGTTGAAAAATTGATAATATTACAAAAGTATACAAGACAAACGAAGACTATAATTGAAATAATAAATAAGAAAATGATTTTTTTAAATTTTGTATGTCTGGATTTGGTTACCCATTGTTGTGCAAGTTCCCAGTGCCTGAGCTGATAGTTGCAAGTGGCTTTAGGGAATTGTCTGAGTAATCTGGTGGTGTAGCAGGAGTCGGTCTTCATAGTGGATGTTAACACGGGAAGCAACTGGTTTATCTATAATTTAGGGGTTGTATCAAAAGGATGTTTGTACATGAATATTCTCAGATGCCCTCCAAGCAGTTGGGGGAGCTAATAGCTGACCCCATTTCTCTTTCCATGCTTTCTCCTTCTTAACCTATCCCCACCCCAACTCCTTCATTTTTCTTTCTTTGCTGACTCATTTGCAAAGTGTTGTTGGAACTAACTCCTTTCAAATACTTTCCAGTCGAAAGGTTTCGATGTTTACTAATCACCTTCCACATTTCTCCTCACACTCACTAAAACTTCATATTTCCTTTGTCAATATTCTGTCATTGTCTACCCAGCTTTGTTGCCTGAATAATGAACACAAATCACGTTTTTTTTTAGATTTACTTTAATCGAAAAACTCGTATTTTTTTATTTTGTTTAAACCATAGTAAGTTAATATTAGTTTTTTTGGTCAAATTTTATTTTGGCGGGGGGGAGAGGGGGGCTGTTGACCTTCCTCGCTAAAGTTTAGACTGAATTGACCAGGCAAGCTTCCTTATCCTTCTTTTTGTGAGTTTGTAACTTTTTTTTTTAATCCAAATTATAATATTAACTATACTATAACTATAATATTTAACAGGGTTCTTAGTGTCATAAAAAAGTGGTTGGTTTCTCATAAAAAAAATAGGTCTTGAGCTATGATTTTGTACAAAAATCACAAAAAATTTGAATGGCTGCTAGACCTATCTACAAACCCTGTAGTTTTGATAAGCAAAAAGTCTGACAGATGTTTCCTTTTCCCTAGGTTAAATGAATTTATTCTAAAGATCCTATTTTTTTCTCTTTGTTTACTTTCCATTCAGGCGGGCCACATATTTACACTAATATGTTAGGGATGAGATTAAATGTACGCACATTTGTGTGGAGGGAAAGTCTGAAACCGTCTAGGATAAAACCATTGCATCACACCTGACCAAGATTCTAGTCCTGACCTCTTCCTCACTGGCAATCCAGTCTATTGCAAGCGCCTTATACTGTGTGACAGCCGCTAGTTGATTGTACTGGTTATAACTAGGATACCTAACATTGATAAAAGTAATAAACTCATGTAATGTTCATCTAGCAGATAAGCAGATCTTATCAAAACTTATTTAAAAGGCTCACTGCACACACTTATAATATAATACACAAACTTAAAAGTTGTTGACATAATATAAAATTAGGAATGAGTTCTCGAATCCTCAAGGATATTTGAAATTTGAGGATTTGAGATTCAAATCCTTAAAAATAAACCTGTTTCAATTTATCAAGTGAAATCTGTGCTAGAGCTCTATTACTGCTCACAGGTGCTTCAGAACCAATAATATTCATATGATGAACTTAACAACCAGACCCCATACCAGTAATTTAACACTTAACTGAATGTATTAATGTTATAATGAATGGATTGTAAGAAAGAATATTAACATTTAATTACTACTTGAATTTTCTATTATATATTTATATTTCCTCTCATGTTCATAATTTTTTCCAAGATTTGGATTCAGGATTCGAAGGTAAATTGGAGATTTGGATTAGTAAATAGTGGATTTGACCCAACTATGTATAAATAAGCCCAATTTTTTATTATAAAACTGGAACTTTCAGACTTTATTTGAATTTAATCAATTTGTTTGCTTGCTAAAGTATAAATAAAAAAGTCTAAGACTTATAAGTAAATCTGATCCAAACACTTAGTGTTTAAATTATGTTTTTAGATCTTTTTTGCTATAAAAACATCCTTGATGGTGAAATTTTACTTATGTCAGCATAACTTTTTTTTTAAGTGATTTTTTTTTCACCATTTTAGGGTCTTCAAACTTGGACTCATATTCGAGACTGCTTGGAAGCAATACCTTGAATCTCAATGACCAATCCAAGATTTGTCACTGACTCTTTGAAATATGGCAGCTTGTTTAATTATGGCTCAGCATTGCATCAGCTTATTATAAGCTTGTGATCACAACTGGCTTTAAAGAGTTAACAACTCTATTATCTTAACATGACTTAGCATTGAAACACCTTATTTATTCTTTATTTTGGTACTTATTGTTATATACTGTACATACATTTCAATTGTTAGTGTTTCAAAAGAGGTGATATTTGTGTAATACTGATATCCAGCTATATAAAAATTAAATAAACACTTAAATTATTTGATTTTGATGTAGAATATATTTAAGTTAAGATTGTTATTATTGTTTACTTAATTTTCTTTATAAGCTATTTTCAAGTTGAATTTGAATATTTAAAAAGTTAAAATTATACGCTATTAAAATTTATAAATCACTGATAAATAATTTTGTTAACATGTTAAGTTTCAGAGTAAAAATTATTATCAAATTGAAATTATAATATGTTTTAGTTTAATATTATCTCTTCATAAAGTTTTTTCATAAAATCACAAATTTCTAATGAAACAAAACTTGGAGGATCTGCTTGCACACATTTTGTTTTTTGGGATGGATCTAGTACAATAATTGTTTAGTTATATATTAAATACTAGCTTTTACCCGTCGCGGCTTCGCCCGTAATAATTGATAAAATCTTTTAATTGTTAACTAAACTGTTTTGGTCATAAACCAAACTTTATTTTTTTCAAATATCTATGCGTTTTTCTCAGTTCTAGCTGTAAATAATTTTGCTGTATGATGCTATCTTCACTTAAACATTTTAATTTTCACTTTTAAATATTTTGTAGTAAAAGAAATATATATTCGTAAAATTGGCAATCAAAAACTCGTAAAATTAAATTTAAAAATCACAATATTTAGTTTAAACATTAGTATTGTAAAATTAATGTAAAATCAATGGTTGAGAATAGTCTTATATGTTATTCCAGGACATACTCTACCAAATTATGTTTCATTCGAATCCTTTAAGCAGTTGTGGCGTGATTGAGTAACAAACATCCAAACACACAAACTTTCGCATTTATAATATTAGTAAGATATAATGTACAAACTTGTAACAAAATATTTAAGTACTTAATATGTAAATATTTTGATATGTGTCATCTACATTGAACTCGGTGACCTGGCGGTCTAGGGGTAAGGTGTCAGACTTCTGTGCTGGGGGTCTGGGGTTCAATACTCGGTCCTGGCACAGATTTTTCTGATTGCCAAACCCTTTCTTCACCTCTGACAAGACATGTATTAATCAAAACTTGTGAATGTGTGGAATTCCAGGCCTCCACCGTGGTTCGGATTCCATGTTAAACTGTAGGTCCTCCATTTCATCTCACAATCACCCTACCATTATACATTAGCATAAGTGCGTACAACCCGAATGGGTAGTAAGACGCGATGCTAATAATAATAGTAATAATAATAATAATAATAGTAATAATAATAATAATAATAATAATACATTGAACTCTGATTGTAAATGAGCCAACATTTTATTTACTAATAATATTGTCAAGTCATCAAAACATAAATAAAAAGGGGTGTGCGAGATCGAGTTTTTTCGTTCGAGACAAGAACGAGATTCAACCATTGAAATGAGATAAAGAATGAGAATTTTAGAATATCTAGTTTGGGATGAGAACATGAATTAAAAATAAGTAACTAATTATTTCTAAATTTGCTAATATTATCTTAAAATACTGTGCAATATTTAATTTGATTTAATACATAAGTGCCAATAATGGAAATTTAAACAATACATATAAAATGTTTAAAACTGAATACAAATTGGACACCAACATATGAAAGTTTAATGCCACCAAAGAAGCTAGAATATGAAATATACTTATTACTTCTAGACTATACATGCTTACCTATTGTTTGGTGATCACAACCAGCAATACATGTTCTTGCTGGCTCTAGATTTGATGCTTAGTCTAAGAGTAGTAACTATATAGAGGGTGCACAATATTTCAACATGGGGGGTGACTATTTGATTTGAATTTTTTTTTTCATGTGATTTAAAATAAATCAACTAACCAAATAGCTAAAAAAAAATGGTTGAGTTACCCAATGTTTTAGATTTTCAGGAATGAAAGACAATTTTTTAAATTTTTCGAGATTACAGCATAGGTACCTATCCCAACAATCAGGTCGAGAATAAATATTTTTTCCTTTGGGAATCTCGCACATCCCAATAAAGATAAATTATCCTGAGAAAATATTAGTCTAATATTTAAATATGGTTTTACCTTCCACAAATATATTTAATTATTATAAGAATGAAGTAAAAGAAAAAAATTCAAGACTTCATTGTTACTAGAAAACAGGGTGGACCAACTTTCACATGACATGATTTTATCACTGTATTTCAGAAGATTAATAAATCACTTTAAGGATGATCAGGCCTGATGATTTAGATGTTTAATTTTGTTTGAAATGTAAGTCTGTGTGTAATCTTTCATGTTTTACAGGAAATTCAGTTCTTAATTATAGTTGTGTTTATCTACCCTCTCATTATTGATGATAAAAACAAATAATTGCTTAATGACTTATAAATTCAGTAAAACAGTGTAGAAATGCTGTTAAATAATCTATTGTAAGTAATAAAGAAGAAAACCAAACTAAAAGGAAACCTTCTTTTTTCATTTCTTATTTCTCATACAGCTACATATAATGTTTGGAAACATTACTTTACTATCAAAATAAAAATTTTCTGGTACATTTGAAAATTTCAAGAGTAAATTAAATCTCAATATTCTTAGATGACAGGTTGTTAGATTAAATTACTCGAAAGTGAAATATGTGATAGAGGTGAATAGATTGATGACTAAAACCAAAACCATCTAAGACTTAAACTGAGAGGTAGCTAAGATTTTGTTTTCAGGTTAATGCAAGTGAGAGGAGAAGAATGGTGAACCACAGACTATAAACAGTTGGTGATGAGAGTGGTTAACTGTTAGGAATACTAAATATTCTGGTGTTGTAGCAGGAGTCAAAAGTTATTTTAAACTTTACTAGTGTCTTTCGGGGATAAAATTTTTTTATATATATATATATAGAGAGAGGATCTGAAACCTAACAAAAAGCCAATGACAACCAATAGTTCTAGTAATTTAAGGAAAAATGGCTCTATTAAACAAAACATTTTATCTTTACCTAATAATCTAAATATGATATTTAGATCATGTTGCATATCATTAAGTAGTGTCTCTATACTATTTCCTATACAGATAATGTTTGTATGATCTGCAAACATGTTAATTTGATTAATTTGCCCTCTAATTTTACAGTTCGCTAAATCATTTATATAGATTCATTGATCTCTATAATGTAACTGGATAGACATACACATATACATTGCCAAGGACAGAAGTGTGACGTTCAAGTTTATCTTCTGCTTTACTGTGGAGGGACAGATCTAACAGTTTATTTCAATGTTTTGATGTGAATACATGTCTCTGATGAATAAAATAACACATTTTTCCGAAGAAACATTTGCATTAAAGGATATACAATTCAGTTTTACAGGTAATACTGTACACATACGAATAAAATCTTTAATATATTTAAATATGTAGTTATCATCAATGTTGTTTACAGTCTACCAAGACTACACTTACATTTAAAGTTGGTTATTAGCTTGTATATTGGTTTCATAAACTATATTATATTGAAAGTTCGAAAAATATAATGAATAAGGTATCTTAAAACTTGATTACATTTGTTTGAATGACATACTTTGTGTAGAAGTCTTACGATCAAATGATAATTTATGTTATAGGCTTGTAGGAAGTATGGTATCTACTAAACTCTGATTTTAATAATAATCCCAATCTCTAAGGCTTTATTTCGTACCAGAATACTATCATATATAATATATTTTGGTAGGATAAGGGGTTATTTAGAATGGAAGAAGGATTTTGCTACAAGATAAAGCCTTAAGATCGAGCATCCTTCAAAAATCGACATATATATATATATATTTAACTACATCAACTTATTTTTAAAAACTAACCAGTTTCAAGCTATTTTATGTTCTTCAAAGCTTTTACTAACATATTTATTTAATTTAACTAATCACACATTGATTTATCTCTAATATTTAATCAATTTAATGAACGATGTCAAAATGCTACATTGCCTTGTATGGGTGTAAAAGAGAAATAGATACCCGAAAGTTTCCTTCTCTCTCAGCAAATGGTATGCAGCTGACAGCTCGAAGATTTCAGCCACAGATGTCCATCCAGTTATATTATAGAGATCAATGTATAGATTATGAAGAATAAAGGTCCTAATAGGGAACCTTGTGGCACTCCAGTGCTTATATTAGATAGCGCACTCATACGCGTCCCAATACTAACTTATTGAGCAATGTGAATAAAAACTAGATGTAACTAGGTTTCATGTTAATAAAAGTTGTAGACTCTAGTATGCCTAGATGTATCTTGACTTTTCCGTACGGGCTAGATTTATTGTTTAAATAAAGAGTAGAATCTAGCTTTTTCGCTTAGATACATCTAGGTTTTTTTTAAAGACGTCGAGTGGGCATATTAGCTTTTCAACCGTGTTCATCAGTTTGCATCATAGCGATGTTCCTGCCGATCTGACATGAGAAAATGTATCGTGTTCGGAGGGATGTTAAGATGTAAAGAGCTGTTACGATTTGAAAGTGAAAATGTTGACATTTTTAACTGCGGAGTTTTTGCCAGTAACTGACGAAACACGTGGAGGAGCCTTGACTTCCCGAAAACTGATGTAGATACTCCTTCGTTGTATGGGTGATCCTGGATTCCAGACTGGTGTGGCTGAGGATCTTGGAGTTGACCGGACCACCGTATGTAAAATAGTTAACTGTGTAATTGATTGGATCCTTCTTAAAGCTCACGATTGGATTAAATTCCCGTCCAAAATGCAGGAAATCTATACGGCTAAGGTGCAATGGCAAATACGTTTTCGATTACCAACCATTATAGGTGCTTTGGATTGGACCCAAATAGGAACTAAAAAAACATCCTTACATGCAGGGCCGTGCGTTCAATTTCCCCGTATGATGCAAGTTTTCGAAATGCCTCCCCTTAAATGTTTTTTCTTTAAAATAACCTTCTATTGTGATTTAAAAAGAACTGCACAAAATGTACGATTACTATTTTCATTTTGAAAATATAAACTACTTTAAAATAATGATATCAACTACAGCAATCTACTACAGTTTTACCCTTCTAATTTTAACTTTAGCAAACTCGTTAATTAAAAGTTTATAGTGGCAGCCAATGTAGATTCAATAATAATTAATGACAAATTACTAAGTTTTGTTTGGCTTAGTGAACTTGTTAAGTAGTATTTTATTAATTTTAATTTGGAAACTACTTTCCCCACTAGCTACATATACAGGGAGTGTTAATAAAATTCTCAGAGCTACAACAGTATTCGTATACAAAGTAATTAAGTTATTTTGGCACAAATAATTTAAAACATCCTAATGTTTCATTGAATATCGTAGCATTCGGGATACATCACGTAATTCTTCTTGAAGATTATTTGCATTTGTATATCTGACTCATTTTCGACCGAAAGTATCGACTGGAAACTGGTACAATAATCTCCTAGCGTTTTATCATCTATATCCTTGAGTTTTAAAATGTCATATAAAAACTGAAAATTTTTGCTATGGGTTTCCAGAAGCGTGAATCGTTCATTCAGAGAATTAAGGGTAATGTCCAGAAGATAATTGAAAAAGTTGATTTTAAATTTATTCTCCTCTGTTAAGGGTTCATCGACAGCTTCTTCATAGTCAAATTGACGCTTTTCCCTTCTGGCTCTAACTTCAGTTTTGGCAGGAAATTCTGTACTGCATTCAAGATTCTCTGCAATCTCATTAGCATAAATTTTCATCTGATCATATCCAGATTGTCTATAACTTTTCACTTTTTGTATGGTTTCTGATAACATCCTTACACAATCTGACCATTTATGGTTACAGATAGAAATAGCGTTGAGATTGAATTTATTTCAAATAAAATATAATGCCAAAGAATAACACCGTATATAAACTTGTAGTTTTTAATATTTTTTGCTAACCCTCTTGCTTTAACTTTAGTTTCTGCATCTCTGTTGACTTCTTCTATTATTTGGAATAATGCATAATAGATTTCGCAAAGTTGAAATCATAAATGTGTTAACGCATCTACTCTGCTTGACCACCTAGTAGCACTCAATGGTTCTAGAGTTAATTGTGGAACATATTTTTTATCACTTCCCAACGCTTTGTAGAACCAGAACAAAAAAGTGTAAAGTTCTTGTACAATAGAAAAAAAAGTTGTTTCTGTAGAAGAAGACTTTGCATCATTCACAACTACAGTAGCCCCATAGCTTCTTTGGTGCTGACTGACAGTTCACAGCTGACTTCTGACAGTCAAAATTTAGGTATATACCTACATTTTGACTGTCAGAAGTGACAATTGCTAAAGACATGTTTTTGTAGATCATATGGTTCGGCGTAGGGATACATAATTTGGTCTGGTAGCTTTTCAAAGCCGTCAAAAGTCAGCTGTGAACTGTCAAACAGCACCACAGAAGCTAAAACTGAGGTATAGGTTTAAAGAAAGACAATAAATAACTATCACACACAGGCACACGTTCCGCCCTGAGATATACCTGGTCCATGCAAGTGATACTTTTTAATTCGAGTCCCTACTGTCATAGTCTAATAATTTTCAACAGTGGCGTCGCGTCAGGGCAAGCAAGGCAAGCACTGCTTGCCTTTGATTGAAGATATGAAATTATTTTGTTTAATATTTGAAAAAATATTCTCCTGGTAATCATTTAAATATAATTTAAGCATCAGTGGGTTTGAAAAAATAATCCCAGACATGGCAGTGACCGTAACATGCATGCAATACGTGCACTAGTCCATTCAATATTGGTTGAAAGTCGGTATTTGTCCGACTTTCCTCCCATTACTCTAGTTAGTGTGGTTCTTATTTGTGACGTCATAGATTTTGGAGGGGTGAGAAGGAGAAGAGCTGCGGATGTCTGATAAAAATGCAAGCAGCCAAGCTACGACTTCTCTTACTCAAAAGTTGACGACTAGAATCGAAGTAATTACCCCTTCTTCCCCTTTCAAAACATAAAGGGATGGTATGGAATGAAAGGGGAAATTAATATTGTCTAGGTACTGACCCCATTCCTACACATTAGTGATGGTTTTTTTTTATTACCAATCTCTTTTGGCTTGGCATCTTACAATTTTAAATCCAGGCCTTATTTACACAGTATTAAACAAATTTCCTACTAATACACATTATCCAATTTTATTTATTCTAAACAGGTTTTGGCTCCTATAATACCTACCCCTTC
>CABFWB010002151.1:0-52883 GCA_902151455.1 Timema bartmani
TCATCAAAATCTCGACTTCGATTTTTTTGACGATCACCATACTTTCTCTACCTGTAAGATAGAGAGAAAGTAAAAATATACATGATAATGATGAAACGTTGAAAATAAATGTCAGTTTTAATGTTGGGACCTCGAAGAATGCACATTCCTGGGACCTAAATTTGGCATCAATACTAAGTAAAGGTATAATTTGATCAAACATAGCCTCAGATGTCAAGATGTGTTGGTTAAAGATAGTATCCGCTGTGTGAACATTCGGATAGCACAGATACATCAAACTGGTGATAGGTAGGGCTAGTAAATGAATCACTCTCAACTGCTGGTGGCAAGTTGCTTTTTTGGGGATCCCTGCTTTGGACTCAAAATGTCCCTATCAATCACCTCGGTCAAGATAAACTTCTCCACATAGGTACTGTTTGACGATGATTTACTTATTATATTATTAGAAACTCTTAAGTAGCTTACTCAACCTAAATTTTTATTATTTACAGCCAAATGAGCTTTTATTTATCAGTGTGGACCCATTTTATTTGTTTAGTTAATTCAAGCTACTTGGGAATAAGGTGTAGGCCTTCATAGGTATAATTTTTTTTACTAGCAAAAATTGTTACAAGTTTGTTTGAATCCGTTCTCTCATGCGTAAATTAAAAGTGCACAAAGAACTATGAAGACTTGCAAAGAGATGACAAGAGTCCCTGATCCAGAATTGTCTTGTCTGTCATGATGAGAAGGTACTACTGTAGAGAAGTGTAGCACTCTCTCGTCTCTTGATGGTTCAGTTACTTCTTCTGCCTTTGGTACAATAGTCGTCACAGGGCAAAGTGCTTCACTCCCTAAAACTACGTGGCTACTCTCCGTGCGGCAAACACTACTCAGTTCAGATTCCATCGCAGAAAAAGAGCGATTACACGAGGAAATACAAAAGTTTCGTCGCGTAACATTAAACAACTTTTGATACTTCTGATCAGTTGCAAATAGTTGTGACAAGCTGCAGTCGCATCTTATTTCATTATCACGGAAATCGATCATGTCGGAATCAAAAGTATTGGACACCAGATCAGTGTCAAAACTTATGTTCAATTTATGGATAGTGTTGTTTACCATTTTTATTCCAAGGTCATTGAATGTGTTTGTTAATTTATTGTCAGCTTTGTTATTCCATCTAAATAGGTCCGTTAAATAAAACACTTTGAAGATATTCCGATTGATGCTTATGAAAGGAGAGGAGATTCGAAAACTTTCTTGGGACAACCATTCACCAAACACACAACTCTTTAAATGTACTTCATCAAACGCTTTCATTTGAAAGGACGATGTTTCCAGTTGGTTTATAGTACAATTTACTAGCTCGATCTTGTCCGTGGCTATATTTATACCATCTTGTTCGATTCTTTGTATCTGTAAAAAATAAATATTTACAAGTTATATAAACCTTAAAGAATGTATCTTAGATAATATAAACACAATTGGTGGTGCAAGTAAAATTGATAAAAACAAGTAATAAGTAGCTTCCAGCCTCAGTTTGTCGGAAATGAGGGATTCTTCTGGGTTCATGTGCATAAGAATACCTTGGAATAATGCACTTCAGAGAAGGTTATTCAGACAGAGGGTCGACTTGAATATAAAGTGATATTGACCACAGAATGAACTAAGTGATATAGCCGACTTTCCCAGAATGACAACGATTATATAAAACCAATATACATGTACCTAATATTTCAAGCAGAGCTTTGTTAGGATTGGTTACACGTTTACTGTAACTAGCTCTAACTCCAATTCCTGAGGTTAATGAGCTCTGTGTGTTAAGGTCATACTCAAACCTTGGAGCTAAAGGAGCTCTGAGTTGTAAGGTCATAATATGAATCTTGAGGTAAAAAGGTTAGTTATCTATTGGCTGCACTTTAGCTATTCTTCCCACAAGGTGTTCTTTCACTCTACTGTAGTGTTAGCTACAATAGCTACAACACATTATTCGACTCAGCAAACTGCTGTCCCATTTCGCAAGACCGCTCCGGAACGTGTTTACTAGATAGAACATGAAGATGCACGTGGACTGATGGGCCTCGCTCTTGCTCGTCGACCCAGCGACACCTAATGGCGAGTTGGGCAATCTAGCTCCCCTCCAGATACCTTAGCTTTCCTTACCTTATTTGGAGATGTTTTGCAATCTAGGATCCTCATTGGTCCTTTCTAATTTACACGAGCACTCATTGTTTTCGAGTCATTGAAATGCATTTACAGGTATAGGGGTAGTTTGGAATGCTCAACCACACTCAGTTCTGCACGGAAACAGGCTGTGCTGTGCTCTGGTGGACTTAAAAATAATTTATATTGATTTATTTATTTTTTACTTTTCAAAATTAACTCTAGATTTTAAACTCATTACACTTCTGGTCATTATATATATACATTTTAGTTCTTGCTAAAATTTAAATAAATTATAAATATTTAACTTAAGTTTAGTTTTATTTGTGTTATATAAAGGATTATGTTACTTTAAATAATCTTTCTTGTTCTTCAATAATTGAAGATGTCTCCTTTATATGTAAATTCAACTATGTCCGTCTTTGGGGTGAAATTCAACTGTACCTACATTAAATATATTATTATTGTGGTTTATTCATACAACTAATTCTTGTAACATTAATCTTTCTTAAACTTCGTTTTGAAGATTTCTTGTTTTAAATTTAACTAAGCTTGTGGGGGTAGATTACTAGATATTTATCAGTCCGACCAACTTTAATGTGGTTTATTTAACTGGCCTGCTTTTTTCTTTATGCCTGGATTTAAATAATGTTCATGACTTGTGCTGAAACCTGTTCATTCGCTTGACAGACGCTCCTTATTCATGCGAATACTAAGTTGTACGTTCGCCCAAAGCTTGTGTATGGATTTCCTTTGTAAATATATACATTGTTGTCTTATTGTGCCACTGAATTGTATTCTTGGTTCTTACTGTGTTCACTACTTTAGGGGAGTACCAGTGTATTCTAGAATAACTTAAGAAATAATATATTAGTCCATTAGTAATCATATTGTGACCAATAGCTATATCTAAATTTTAAAATTGATTTATTTACCGTGCAATTGGTCATGGTGAATCGTGATTGGTAGTTATCCATCTGAAGATGTAAGGATTGAGACTTTACGTTCCCCAAGTTGACATTATCCAGTTCAAATGTCCTGAGTCCTGTCATGTTGTACAAAGCAAATATGGGCAGTTCGGAGATGAAGGACCTATGGATTGAGATGGTCGCGACACCAGAAGCTCCCATGAAGGATCCGGGTTGAAACCTAGAACACACCACATTATTTATATAAAGAGTTGAGAGAAGAGAACACCCCCATGGCCAAAGTGACACTACCTGTGATAATCCACGTCCTCTATGTTGAGAGAGTTGAGAGAAGAGAACACTCCCATGGCCAGAGTGATATTACCTGAGATAATCCACGTCCTCTATGTTGAGAGAGTTGAGAGAAGAGAACACTCCCATGTCCAGAGTGACATTACCTGAGATAATCCACGTCCTCTATGTTGAGAGAGTTAAGAGAAGAGAACACTCCCATGGCCAGAGTGACATTACCTGAGATAATCCACGTCCTCTATGTTGGGAGAGTTAAGAGAAGAGAACACTCCCATGGCCAGAGTGACATTACCTGAGATAATCCACGTCCTCTATGTTGAGAGAGTTAAAGAGAAGAGAACACTCCCATGGCCAGAGTGACATTCCTGGTTCTCTTGATAGACAACACTTGTAACTGACGTGCATATTTGAACGAGTCTTTGGTCAGAACTAAATCATTACAGTCTTGAACTGTGAATCGGTTGATAAATGGGAGTTTGGCTAGAAGTCCACTGTTCAAGATCAGTTCCTAGAAACAAATAACAAATTTTGGTGAAGAGACAATAATGTTGATATAACGTTCTTTCTAAAAGCACATAATTGGCTTACTTTGGGTCCAGCACCTTCCATCCCTTGTTGGACCCAATTTAAGCCAATTACGTGCTTTTAGAAAAAAACAACGTTATTTCAAAATTATATACATACACAAATATTCAAACACGTTCATATTTGTGCTTTTCCAAAGTTTCAACGCTGCCATTTCTATATAAAAATACAGCAATTTAAGAATAACTTATAGTAGTCAGCAATCTTAATTATCTTAACTTAACTATAGGGGAAAAAACCCCATAGAAATCATCCCAAAGATCACTGGTTCACCACTTGGCGTGGTGAACCAATATAATTTTAACCTGATATATTATCTGTTTATACTACTGACAATCTAACCTAAACCATTTGTATCCGTCAGGAGACTCACTGCTGATTAATCTTGGGCATATAATATAAATTATTGTTCAAGCAACTCGTTTAATCAAGAATTCAAGAGGATTAATAGATTTATGACCACTTTCTGGAAGAATGATGGCGATTTCCCATGAAATTCACTCCTCATTATGTGTCTTTGACCCAAATATGTGGGTGAGCGAGCTTAATGTTAAGTTTCTCCTTGAAATCCCTCATCAATGAGAATACAAATGTTCCACAGGAGTTTTTATAAATTTCATTTGCACACGATGTCCACGTGTCCACCAATGCGGGGCTACTACATTATGCACAAATATATGTATAGTATGATTTTGGTAGGAAGAACAGTAGAATTTAGTTACTAAAATTACTAAAACAATTTAGATATATTCATACATCATGCTATCTGCAGCTGTCACTTTTGATAGAAATTATCAATTTATATCAAAATTACACTAATAATATAGTAAAATGCTATCAATGTTGTCCGCAAAGAATTATGTTAGAATTTCCTCTACCGTTTTTTCAACAAAAATTAGGGTATACAACCCGTGACTCCACGCGTAAATTTTGGTGACTTCTTAATTCTAATGTAATGCACTTCTTTTAAACTA
Organism: Timema bartmani; assembly: GCA_902151455.1. Classification (NCBI taxonomy): domain Eukaryota; kingdom Metazoa; phylum Arthropoda; class Insecta; order Phasmatodea; family Timematidae; genus Timema; species Timema bartmani. The sequence continues at coordinate 4,925 of CABFWB010002151.1, forward strand.
CTGTCATCACCCTAGCCCTTAATATAAAACTTTTAATAACCCTGATGCTTGATGAACCAACTAGGAGTATTGCAAAATAAATGAATAAAACATCTAGAAACAAATATTATTTTTTTTTCGGAAAAAGTTTGTTAAATAATTCATCATCGCGGTACATCAGTGTGCTACGAAAAAAACATTTTCGGAACACTGATTTAATACACTACGTACCCGCTTCGGTGGCCGTGTGGTCTAACCAGCTACTCTCATTGTAGACTAAACTACCGGTGGCCGTGTGGTCTAACACTCTACTCTCACTGTAGACTAAACTACCGGTGGCCGTGTGGCTTCTGACTCAAGCCTAATATTCAAAATGTTTACCGTTACACACAAAATTAACAATTGAAAAATCCCACAAATAATATCTTTGATACTATTTGCATTATTTAAATCTCTTAATTACTAGAAAACTACTCCAAATAATTTCTAAAAGCATTTAATATTCATAAATATTCTCGGCCTTCAAGTATTAGGGGGCTGTGTAACCTCAAACCCACTCTCTCCATCAAAATTTCATTCTTGCTACAGCATTGATTGAATGCCTCCCCCAAAGTAAATGTCTGGGTGCGTCACTGATTAAGTAAATTATATGAAGATATATTTTATTTTAACTTTCCCTTCTAAATTATCTTGAAATGGTGAAATTACACTCCTGACTTTTGGGATTATTTGATGTATAATTATATACAATCACAATTAATAATAAGTCGTTAATGTAAAACAAAAACTAAAAGAACACTATTAAAACTCCACAAATCCTTTCTACTAAAGAAAAACAAGAATTACCGTCAACTAGCGTCGTCAAAGGCCCTAAGCCCGCCCCCCCCTCCCCCGCCCCATTTCTCACTCTGCCAGTGCTGAAATGCCTAAATTTAGAAGAATGGTTCAGTGTTTGCCAAATACATGATAATACATGTGACTAGAATGCCTAAACATAGCTCAATTTATTTAATTAATGTATAAGTTAAAGTTTGTCACGTAAACTAAGTATTATTTTACAATTAATTTTATCTGTATTTTATGTAATAATACTTGAAATATGTATACTAAATTAGCTTAATAAATAAACATTGTGATCTTGAATCTTTTTTCAATAGTTGGCACAATGCTTAGCCTGCTATACATGAACAGCATGACCTGGGGTGTAAAACCCCGAACTCATTGGCCAATGACTTGTGGGCGAGCGGAAAGAAATGTGTTGCAACCCCCTAGACATGGAGCAAGGTCATTAGAGCCTCCCTAGCTTTCCTTGCGGTGTTCAAGCAGCAAGCCCTGCAGGTCGATTATGGATCTCTTTTGTTAACGCGTCAAAAACTTTGACGCCCGTGGGATGACGGCCATGTTATGACGTTGCGACAAAACAGCGATTATGGGAGTTCNCGCAATTCTGCCATATGACGCCCAACGAACGACATTTCACCGTATTGTCGCGTCATTGAGATCCATAATCGCCTTTCTGGGTTTCCTATTGTGTCAAGTAGAGCCTTTTGGAAGAAGAATGACTTAAAACACAGTATTCTTGGAACATGAATCAATATTAGTTTTAAAATTAATAATTCATTACATGTATATTTATTAACAATTTAAACATTAGTATTTACACAACTAGCACAGACAACATTGAATTTAAAAAAAATCTAGTCCATATCATTATGGGTATGTGGCGCAGGACTAGCATACCTGGAGAATATGCCACTGTGATAGACAGAAAATAATATTAGCTTGTTCCAACGATTCATGATGGTAGTGGTGAGGTTTTAAATACCTGAGTTCTCTTGTCACACACACACTTGACCACCAAAATGGTGGTGGTGTTTTCTCCTTGTTGACAGTCACACACGCCAGCCTGACATATGTCCTGAAACTGCCCCTGGACTGTGCATATCAAGATAGTCAGCAGCAACCAGATTGACGTCATTACACACTACAAACAATCTGAATATGACCTAAGAATATAAATTACAATCTTATGTGAAATATTTCCAACCTGTAGCTGAATGCACACTCTTTGATATCTGAATGATTCTTTTTTCCTGTAGAGGATACGTTTAAAATCTTGTGATAATGAAGCCTTCAGGAAACCTCTTCCCACAGGAAGTGGTTCTGTGATAACTTGGTTATTCTTAAAACTCCACAATCAACTGCTGTTATTCCTAGTTATCGGGGAGTCATCAATACAATTTGAAGTTGGAGTGATCACAGAGATTGTTCGTTTTTGTGAGACAAATACATCCCTCAATTAAAATAAAGGTGGTATCCCTCTTTTTTCGTGACTCTCGTTACTCCGGAGGTGAAGAGAATGTAACTAACGTAAGCACTGATCTTTGATTCACGATCAAACTGTATCAACATATTTAAATAGCAGCTTCATTTAAAAGTTGGAGCTATTTTTACCAAATTATGGACTTTCAACTGGCTTATTACATTTTTCAAATGTATGTACAGTACATAGGAGGGTCTGTTGTACTTCTCAGAAATTAAATAGGGATTAAGTTTGTAAACTTTTCTCAGATATTAATTGTAGTTGTTTGTAGGACATTTTGTGTCATCAGAGGCCCATGCTATGGCCGAGAAAAGCGCTAGGAGATTTGCCAGTTCGAATCCCGGTCGGATCATGGTACAACATCGAGTAGCTCTGACACCTTTCTCAGACCGATCCCAGGTGTTAATAAATATCTATAAAACAGTAACGTACTGAAACAAGAGAATGGTGGTCCCAGGTGTTAATAACCCGTAGCTTGTGCTAGTATCTATAAAACAATAAAGTACTGAAACAAGAGAATGGCGGTCCCAGGTGTTAATAGCCCGTAGCTTGTGCTAATATCTATAAAACAATAAAGTACTGAAACAAGAGAATGGCGGTCCCAGGTGTTAAAAACCCTTAGCTTGTGCTAATATCTATAAAACAATAAAGTACTGAAGCAAAAGAATGGGGGTCCCAGGTGTTAATTGCCCGTAGCTTGTGCTAATATCTATAAAACAATAAAGTACTGAAACAAGAGAATGGCGGTCCCAGGTGTTAATAGCCCGTAGCTTGTGCTAATATCTAATAAAACAATAAAGTACTGAAACAAGAGAATGGTGGTCCAAAGTGTTAATAGCCCGTAGCTTGTGCTAGCATCTATAAAACAATAAAGTACTGAAACAAGAGAATGGTGGTCCCAGGTGTTAATAGCCCGTAGCTTGTGCTAGCATCTATAAAACAATAAAGTACTGAAACAAGAGAATGGCGGTCCCAGGTGTTAACAACCCGTAGCTTGTGCTAATATCTATAAAACAATAAAGTACTGAAACAAGAGAATGGTGATCCCAGGTGTTAACAACCCGTAGCTTGTGCTAATATCTATAAAACAATAAAGTACTGAAACAAGATAATGGTGGTCCCAGGTGTTAATAACCCGTAGCTTGTGCTAGCATCTATAAAACAATAAAGTACTGAAACAAGAAAATGGTGGTCCCAGGTGTTAACAACCCGTAGCTTGTGCTAGTATCTATAAAACAATAAAGTACTGAAACAAGAGAATGGCGGTCCCAGGTGTTAATAGCCCGTAGCTTGTGCTAATATCTATAAAACAATAGGGTCTACTAAACAAGAGAATGGCGGCTACTGGTTCAAGAGCTGGTTTGTGCTTAATGTGAATATTGTTTAGACAGTAATTACATATTTTAAAAACTAAACTCTGACTGTAGGGAAGATGGCTGACCGCTGGATCTGGTACAGCCTTGGATTTTACCAGCATGGACAAGCATCAGATACAAATATATTGAATAAATATTATATTAACGGTTGTGTTTGAACCCCAGACCGTCATCCTAATGTTTGGCTTGTCCCATGAAACTAAAATATAAGTATAATATTAACTTATTTTCATTGTACAAAACATTCAACAATGTCATTTAAACCTTTCGCATTCGATACTAAACATAATATTTGTATGTGCTGTAAACAATACTTTCTAAACGCATGTTGAGTGGTTCGGTTCTTGTGGGATATGAAGCTGGTACTACTATGTCTGAAGGTCATGACAACGTCCGGTTGTTTCTTTTTAACAACTGAACAGATTCCAGGGTTTGTCAAACCTCAGATACAACCAATGGGAAAACAGGTAATGTTTGTATATTGATTAGGTAATATTAAAAAACATAATAATGTAGTAGTTAACTTATGAAGTTCACGCTTGAGACTTGACAAAAATTACACTAATTATCTCAGGTCCTTTTAACGTCGGGATGTATGTGTCGGGCATTGTTTGTGGTTCTGCAAGGTGTTTGTAGCTCTGCCGACTAGCAGTTTGTAGTTCAGCAAGCCGCCAGTTGTGTAGCCCTCAGCTGTCTTAATATTTCTAGCCTTGCATGAGATTATAAAGTTCGTATCCGATTTTAATGAAAAAAGGAAGGATAAACGAACTATATTAGTATAAAACGTGAAAGTAATAATTAATTATAATAATGTAATACTATTTAATGTATATTTCAACCCATTATAGTTTATATAGAATTAATAATAATAAAAACAAAAATAATAATAGGCTGACCAATTTTATTCATAATTTGTATATTTAACCTTAGTTGTTGTTCAATAAATATAGGCATACATAAAAAAATTAGAGATTAAATAATTATTTATCTGTCCCTACTCCCCCTTCCGTAGGATTACTTGTCAGGATGGCTTAGTGGGATGGGTAGGCAGTGGCAAATAATTGTGGGGTTCGTTTTGATCTTGTTTATCGAAATATATGTATTACTATACGATTGTATAAATGTGATGTAGGTTTTAGAACAGGTTGAAAGAGTATGGAAAAAGGTCCTCGCTCTAACAATATCCCTACTCAGCAGTTCCGTGCCCTGACCTATCTTTGGTGTTATTACTCTAACTGGTGTCGAACACACGACCACTCGGTGCTGCACGGTTGATATCTAGCTCAGACTTCTAAGATGGGTTGGGGGGTCCTCCTAGGTACTGAACAGCGACTCAAGTTATAGGATATTCTCCTCACAAGCTACTGTAGCTCGGTAGCTGTGTATGTAAAGCCCTTTGAAGTAGCCCCCTAACAACTGGGGTCCTTCCTGGCCCCTTCTCATCAAAAGGTCTAAAAACTCACGGTTAGTTACCAAACAAGGAAGGGGTTTCCCCTGAGTTACTAGTCTTGCTAATACTCTGTGTTATGCTAATTGGTAAAACAATCTCTGTTTTTAAAAACATGACCTAGCACGAATACGTGACTGCTGACTCAGGACAGTTGACAGGAGAAGTTCTAAGGCTTACGTCATCCTTTGCATGCTCTAGATTGACTAAGGCTGCAAGATATGACAGCCTTATATCCAGGTTGATTCAAGTTAAGGTGATTGGCCCTTTTATTTGGCGTGGAGATGCAAAGTCGTGGGGAAAAACGGCTATCTTCAAGAATTTTTATTGTTTTGCAATTTTCTTTTCGTAAACGGTTTGTTCAAGAATAGAAGCATGTTGATTAAGTTATACTTGTTATATAAACACCTCCTCTATAAATTTAACAGTTATCAAATATCGATAAAATTGACATATTTCAATAGAAAACTGCCAGCTTCATTACAAAAAATAAGAAAATGTAACAATTAATAAACATCGATACATTATCTTAGAAGGGGTGTTGAAAATATTAACAATAACAATTTCACTCGTTCTCGAGAAAACTGATATTTACAAACGTATGACTTTTCTGCAAGACCTGTCCGGTAGCTAGCGCCATCTATGGTTTTCGTGATCCATCTGTTCTTGTTGTCGCGGAAAGATAATTTAGTCATTTGTGAAACCACAAAACATGTAACAAAATGTGTAGACGATTGGATTCAGTTCGACAACTGAAATAATATTTTAGGTTACTGCTACGCTCGCATCCATTTTAAATATTAGCTAAAATTCTAGAAAATTTGTTGGCAAAAAAGTCCCACACCGGTGCTAGCCACAAACACTTGTGTCCCACACCAGTGCTAGCCACAAACACTTGTGTCCCATACCGGTGCTAGCCACAAACACTTGTGTCCCATACCGGTGCTAGCCACAAACAACTTGTGCCCCATACCGGTGCTAGCCACAAACACTTGTGTCCCATACCGGTTCTAGCCACAAACACTTGTGTCCCATACCGGTGCTAGCCACAAACACTTGTGTCCCATACTGGTGCTAGCCACAAACACTTGTGTCCCACACCGGTGCTAGCCACAAACACTTGTGTCCCACACCGGTGCTAGCCACAAACACTTGTGTCCCACACCGGTTCTAGCCACAAACACTTGTGTCCCATACTGGTTCTAGCCACAAACACTTGTGTCCCACACCGGTGCTAGCCACAAACACTTGTGTCCCGGTGGAAAAAGCCCTAGAATAGCCAGGCCAAAATTTCTGGGGGGGAAAGAGGGGGTTAAGTTGGGGGGGGGGGGNGGGGGGAGGCACTTCCTCTCAACTGCCACAAGCAAAGAAAAATTTCAAATAAGCTAAGTATATAAGTGGTTGAAAAGATATATAAGTGTTGGGTGGGCCCTGCCTTATTAAGATAGTTTTTTCCCCTGGAATGAATCCCTCCCCCCTTTTCTAGATTTATTTCATTCCTTTATATTTTCGAATATAATACATTAAAAAAACTCCAAATAATTTATAATAAATCGAATTAAAAAATACATCAAGCGAAGATCATTCTAAATATCTTCTTGGTGAATATTTATTTAAAATTATCTGAGTTAATACCACTCTAAACAAATTCTAGAAAAGTAAATTATCCAAAACTATTCCAATAGCGGCGTTCAATTGACAAACGTTTGCCAGGGGAAGGACCTCTGGAATTCCCCAGCTGTTCCTACAACCCGCCTACAGTCAGATTAAGTATTCATACGTCAAATCGTGTAATCTGCAGCGTTCACATTTGAAATATATCATTAATACCTATAAATCAACAAATCAAAATATGATCAATACCAACAAATATGTTTGTACTTTCTAAAGGGCTCTTTCTACTAAAAACAAAGGTAGACATTATTCTTTCCTCGTTTACTGGAATTCATAGTGCTAACTTAAAAATACAGCATCCAGCATCAGGGCCAGGATTAGTAAGTCAGTTTAACCTTGACAATAACTGAATCAACACTAGTCTGCACTAATATAAGCACTGAAAGCATTCACACGTCACAGTATTTATCACGACAGCAGGTGACTGTGGGCAGAGTGTAGAGAATAGGTCTATCTCCTCCTGGTCATCTATTTTGTCTTAGTCTATAATAAGGCTTTGTTGTCTCACTAATCAATACAACCACAAACTATTTTTTTAAATGTACATAAACATTATAATGGAGATGATACACTATATGCTTGTATTTTATTGTTTTGTCCAAACAGTAAATAAGGTATTTTTTTGGTCAAATTACTGTGCTCTCATTCGATGAGATTAACACAAGTAGGCCTAATCAAAGTTGTTTGAACAGAAAAGATTGAAATATTTAGGGTCATGTGGTTAAACACAAGTCCGCATGGAACTAGATTTGTTAGGAAACAACCACTGCTGGAGGCAGTGATGTTCCCAGTGGTAACGTGCTAAGTCAAAATCACGAGTTTGATTATTGAGTCAAGTTGTCATTTTTTATCACAGCCTAACATTTTTAACTTACTAAGCCTGGCGGAACCAAACTTAGTACAATTTTACTAGTGGTTGATATATTTAATCCTAGCTCCCTATGTTTCTAAAATGTGTTTTATAGCTTGATATTACCCAAATACTGGTCACAGTGTTACAGTGTCACAGTGTCACCAGCTGACTCACAAACAGAGGAAGTAGCTCATCCTGTTTACTGAATATTACATTACAAAATCATTTCCTTTAAATGAATCACAAACCGTAGAATGTAAGCTTGGTTATTTCTCTGTTGAATGACTGCAGTCACTTCTAGGAATGGGCCCTCCAAAGTGGGGTAAGGGTGTCGAACGACCCCCAAATACAGAAATATCAGCCTACAGTGACTTGTTCAGTTTTACAGACCATATTACTAATATTAATCTCCATGGAGTGAGCCAGCAAGAGAGCTATACCGACCGAGCCGCCGCCACCGTTACCAATGATAGTGCCAACATTTGTGGAGGGAGGGTGTCATGTAGTTAGCCAACGAGCCCTCCACTCGCTAATATCAGTTTTCTAACCTGGAGCTCATACTTTTTTGTTCAAGTATCTCCTCATTTGTTTTCACGAGGCTGGGTCTCCTGTCCCAGACCCATTGTTAATGAGTCGGTGATCGAACCTGGAACCTTTGGCTCTGTAGCCGTGGACTATGACCACTAGATCACAGATACAATAATTAATATATGAATCAGTGAATTTAAAAACCAACCTTATCCGAAATTCAAAAAAATTGAGTTAGCAGTGGATTACGATTCAGTTGGAATACCTGATACCTGCATCTAAAAATGGCCTTCAAATGTTTCAAAATCTTTCTAATCCTTTATTAATTTAGTTTTAAAATATGAGGTAATTTCCAAAACTGTCCTTATTCAGAATATGCAGTCTCTCATCCCATTTACTGCGACACTGCATGGCCATACCTTGTTCTTCCTGGACATATTATTTGGTGGCTCGAAAAGGAACATTTGGTTGATTTTTTTCACTGAACAAGTCGTGGTTTGAAACTACCTGCCAATTTATTTGCCCGCCGTGGTCGTCTGCTGGTTGTTGGTAGCTCTATGGTTAGGTGAATACTTGTTTGGTTTGTTTGTATATCAATCTTCTTGATATTTGTAATAAAAATATAACGTGTTAGATACTTTCTAACACTTACACTCAATGAAGCCCTATAATAGGTTTAAAACTATTACTACCAGATCTAATAAGTTTTAATAATGTGTGCCAGATATGAACTCACTGCGACATCACAAGTGGGAGACGCCCAATTCTAACAAAAAATGCTCCAGCGAACGAGGCAACTTGGCTTCGAAGACCAACACACAAACATCTAACACCTGGGCCAGACGACGAGTAAATAAGAGAGGCTTCCTTTGGGGTGTTCCCGACAGTCGTTGGTGAGCGCTAGTGGTCGGGTGGCGTGATGTTAGAAGATTACCACCCCTCTTCATACTTGGAGATAACCCTTCCCAATTTTATTAGTCCAGCTGGTATATAACGGCCTGTCCTTGGTTCACGTATATTTATTCTATTGTAGCCACTCGTCGGAGAAACTGCTGGAACATATTCACGAGCATCTGCTAATACTACGTACTGAAGACCACGATGATTGAGGCGTCTATGTCACCTCCTCGCCGCAGAGCAAGCTACGGCGGATTCTATAAGTATTGAGGTATGTTGTAATCGTTATAGAGCTTTGAGCTCTATTATTCTATGTCTATATGACGAAGTGTTTGTTTGTCAGTACTACTGACTTGTTTCCCTATGTCCTTAAGGCATAGTTTATAGCTTTATTCCCTATCTTTCTATGTCTATTAGGCTTAGTTGCAAATATTAGGGTCAAGATTAAACTCCTTAGACTATATGACCATGCTGCGGCTAGTTTAAAGAATAGAATAAATAATGGAGGTTACCAGCTTATCTATTGCTATGTTTCACGACCTAATTGGGTCTGTAACTGACACTTGTCTCTGATGTGTCTGTTTACTGGTATGCAGTGCACAACCTGTGGAAGGGCTACTCGTCCACAGTAGTGGCCCGCGGGATTTTGTCTGTTGTGTACGGCCCCCTTGTGATGCCTTTAGCGTTAGTTGAAAATGATCGCTATTTGTCTAGTATTATTTTCCCCCAGGGTAATAGAATAAATATACTATTGATTGCTCAGGCAGTACTAATTAGTAATTGACTGGTAGTTCACCGTTTACTAGGTGTAAAATAATAGTTTCTCTTCTAGAAGCTTATAACATTGTATAGTCTAGCTCTCGATGGAGTTAACTCAAGCTAGCTAGCTCATGTTAATTACCTCCCTTGTAGCTCCTTAAACTGGGACTAAATGTATGTGGTTTAGTTCTTTATGCTTGAAATTGTGTGTTGTAGTAGGAAGCCTCACAGTCAGCAGGCTGGAGTAGAATTATCTATGATAAATTTGTAATTAGATTTGATTACCGTCACTTATTTATATTGCCTTAGAGTTGCTACCTTTCATCCTATTTGATGACTTAGTAACTGTCCTGCCTTAACGAGTTACAAGCTTTCTTATTTACACCTATGACCTATATGTGTGGGTTATAGGGTGTACTAGGGTGCTACACACTTGATGCTCCTGCTATTTATATTATTATAACCGTTTATATTCTCATGTTTAAACAATGGATGGTTTGAATAATTTCTACCTATAGTTATATGTACTACTTTTCGACTTATTTGAGTATTAATAAACTGATTTGTTGAACTTGTAAATCATTCTTATACTTTGTTCCTTCCAATCAACATTTATAATTTCCCGAATGTTGTAAAAACTAGCAGAGAGATGCAGAATGAGGATAACATTGGAGTTTAAAAGATGGAGAAGTCGGAAGAGAAAGCGTTAAGGTAAGTGTCCACGGTGAGAGCGGAGGATAGGAGCAAGGATAGGATGATAGTTACCCTGCGGTTCCTCACTTCGGGTAGGTAACTATTTAAAATATTTTAGTACTTTGAAGTTTACAAAATAATAGCTTTAATTTATCATATGATAAATGCGAATGTTTGTTAGATCTATAGGCCTACATTTGTTTTCAGATGACTCGTACAGCAGTCTTCAGTACTTATTCCGGATACCTATTTGCACAATTATTGGTAGGCTAGTGAAGGAAGTGTGTGAGGTGTTGTGTACAGTATTGGACGAATACTACTTGAAGGTGTGTAGATATTAGAAACATATATATGGGGTGGCAGGAGGTAAGGTGGAGTAAAGGAGGTGCAGGAACAGAGGGGTGGATTCATAGAAACATAGAAAAAACTATTTAAGAGAGCTTCTAGATTTATCATTTAGAATTTTTTTCTAGCTTCCAGCAATTGGGGGATGTGCCCACTAAACCCCCCCCCNATTATTGGTTGGCTACGGCCTTGGCGATTACACTCATAAGTGCCTACAACTAATCTACACTTATATTATGTTTGTGGTACATGAATATAGTGGATTTTATAAATAATTTACTTATCGCTTTCTACACGAAACCAGCTCTGCTGTAAGTTACCTCTAAATTTTAGGCACCACTAATATCACATAAGTTTTGTACTTTTTACTATTAACTTATACTAAAATAAATATTTGATACATTGAAATGTGATATGAAAACACAAATTCATATTGAAAATTACTTTTCCCACATGTCATATCACTGGTCTTTTCTTTTTATTTTTCATAATTGTAAGGATTGAGATATTCCAGAACGTTAATCATTTCTCTTTGTGGTTATTTCTATAAAGTTTGTTGGTGGAATGTATCGGAAGATGGGCAGGTTGTAATGAAAGGGGTTCAAGGGTAAATATTGACAGGAACCAATACATTTTTTCTTTGAATCATTCGTTCTTTGGAATGTGCAGATTTTCAGATGTTTTTGTAGTCTGTGTAACTGTATCATAAAAAATATTTTTCCATTTTCAGGGAAATTATAATATAAATTTAAAAAAGATGTATGTTGTTAGTTTATTTGTTGCAATAATAATTCATTAATATATTGACATTTATTTTACCTTTGTTAAAAACATTTTAATATTACTATAAAATACTATTTTAAAATAAGACACTTATGTCTCTGGTGGTTATAGCATAGGACACGGCTATATCTCTGTTGACTAGAGCTTAATACACTCCTATATATCTGGTGATTAGTGGCTATGACACTGCTATGTCTATGGTGATTATAGCATAGGACACAGCTATATCACTGGTGAGTAGAGCTTAATACACTGCTATGTATCTGGTGAGTAGTGGCTATGACACTGCTATGTCTCTGGTGAGTAGAGCTTAAGACACTGTTATGTCTCTGGGGAGTAGAGCCTAAGACACTGTTATGTCTCTGGTGAGTAGAGCCTAAGACACTGTTATGTCTCTGGTGGCTATAGCATAAGACACTGTTATGTCTCTGGTGAGTAGAGCCTAAGACAATGTTATGTCTCTGGTGAGTAGAGCCTAAGACACTATTATGTCTCTGGTGTAGATTAGTTGTAGACACCTATAATTGTAATCGCCACCATGTGTTTTTGTATGGCAATTTCAACCTTGAAAGTTGTGGCACCTTAAAGTAGCATATTCTTAGCGATATTTAATACGTAAAATCCAATTTAAAGTTAATTTACTCCAAATATCCGGCAGATCCGGGTAACACACCTATGTAGATTAGTTGTTGGCACCTATGAGTGTAATCTCCACCATGTGTGGTCGTGTGCCAATCTCAGATATAAAGAGTTGGCAACTTAAAATAATTGCTTTATAGCGCTATCCAAACGTACATTCCACTTTAAAGGTAATTTACTACAAATTTCCGACATATCTGGGTACCACACTTATGTATATTAGTTGTAGGTAGTTTTAGATTATTTTATTGCTTTTCAATTTCTATCCCACGGGTGTTATTTTCATCATTTTCAACTTTCATTTTGAAACTAAATGTTTTTATGTGCTTCCCTTTCTTTTGTCTACTTCAGAACTAGGCTTTTGTTCCTAGCGCTTTCTATGAGATGTTTTGGAACTAGACCTCGAGCCTAGCGTTTTCTATTAGAAGTCTTGGAACTAAAATTTGGCTTAGTGTCTTTTATTTTTCATGTATTGGCCAAAAACAGTTAGTATAATTGTGGTTGTGGCGGACTTATGGAAGCTGTGGAGTTCTCATCCTGTTCGTTTTGAAAATTTGTTTGGGAAAAGTGGTGTTAATATTATCATGAGTTTTACACATGTTTTAATAATCTTAAAATATGCCAGAATGTTTCTAAGTATAAAGAAGTTTAATTTAAGAATATAAATACAATCTTAAGAAATTAATACTATGTTTGTTGGTCATCCTGACTATTCCCAAAACAGGGAAGGAAACAATGACAATGGTAACTGAACCCGCCTCGTATGTTTTGTAATAGTTTCTAAACTGGTCATTTCGTGATAGTCGCCATCATTGTTTTGGTGCATTTTTATTTTCTGAATTAATTACAAAAACATCGCTGCTGTTTATATTCACCGACTTTTCTGAATCACAATTCACAATGCTTTAATATATTATTTGCTCTAATTTGACACAACATATTTTGGGGGGGATTTGTATATCACGCAGGATCACGTAAAACAACATCTAAGAGCATTTAATTTATAAATTTTTAAAAACGCTGATTATTCATAACTTTTCCCAAAGTTGGGGCTCTAATTAAATTTGTAATTAGGCCCCATTGTACAATTTAACACTTTCACTGGTCATTAGAGTTTTGCTCTTAATAAAATAGATCAAAAATATAGGCCTATAATATTATTATAACAGCCTGTACTAATCCTTCAAAGTAGTGCAGCCGACACTACACTAATGTCAGTTTGAACACTAAACACTAATGAATGAGTGAATAAACAGAACTAACATATTTTTAAAGGTTCTCTCATTGGAATTCCAAGAGGAAAAGAGGAAAAAACACAAAGTGGAAGACATAATTGGTGGGTCAGGAGGGCTGATGCTTTAGGTGTTTCCACTTCCACCGAAATGTTACTCAACTCCCTCTTTGTTGACACCAGAAAGAGTAGATTCATTTGGTCTGTGAATTATATCCTCACCTTTTAAATCAAATGGGCATTTTTATGGAGTAGGGTGTAAAAATTAGAAGCGTTTATTACCTATTTATGTTCTATATTTTAAATACTTTTCAAAAACTAGGGACAATTAGGCCATGCCAGAAATTAAGGACTTTTTTATTTACAATATGAATACTTATAATTTAAAAAACTTTCATATGATTACTTTTTTTATTAAATGAGTTTAGTGTCTGATGTAAACCACACAACGCTGACAAATACATACACATTTACAATTATTATCCGAATTATCGGTGAGTTGTAGACCTAGACTTTTTTTATGACATAGCATATAAAATATAAAACACAATACACAAACTTCCCTTTAAATACAATGGAAAATACTAAATATCAAGCCTACAGCAATAATATAAAACCGATGCCGCGTGTAATTTGTCTGCCAATAATATAAAACCGATGCCGGGTGTAATTTGTCTGGAAGTGTCGGCTACACCCAAAACCTTGTCTTAGACTAAACGTTTTAATGCTGGACATTGTTTAAATGTTTATTATCGCTTGGATGATTCTATTATGATGTTAGGCCCTCAGTCCCCTGCAACAATAGGTTTGATTTTTTTGACACCACATTCTAAATTTTATATCTTACTGTTGTGGTCAGTTTTTGACGATTTCATCACATTTCTTTCAAGATCATTGTTCTTTATAGCTTCAGTCACAACCTGGAAATGTTTGCTCTTCATATTTAACAACCAATCACTCGTCTTCTTTCAGGTCAGTCCACGTCAAGTCAACCAGTCACTCGACCTGACCATTTTGTATTTAAAAGAAATGTTCACCAAATATTCTTACCTATCTTCAACTCTCATGGCAACTATCAGTTAAACCAGTAGCTATCACTATCATGGTGACTCTTAGCTAAACCAGTAGCTATCACTACCATGGTGACTATCAGCTAAATAAGTAGCTATCACTACCATGGCGACACTCAGCTAAACCAGTAGCTATCACTACCATGGTGACTCTCAGCTAAACCAGTAGCTATCACTACCTTGGCGACTATCAGCTAAACCATTAGCTATTATGAAAACTTGTATATTATCTGGGGCAAGCACAGCTCATAGTGTTTAGGTACAGGCTCATGTGCCTTTAGATTCAAGGCTGTTATGTTGGTAGTAAAAAAAGTGAATTTACTCTCTTAATATTTTCAGAAAAAAATAACCAAGAAACCAAACTAAGGAAAAGAAAACATTTAATTTCTAATTTCAAGTTTAATCTTAATTTTTTTCAATGTCGGATTGGTCCAAATTATCTATTGAAACTCTGATTGATTCGTACAAAGAGCACCAAAATCTGTACAACACTAACAATAAAAAGTATCATAATAGAAACGCTAGACGGGAATCGTTGAAGAAGGTTCTGGCGCAGGTGAGTATGTGCCATGTATCGGGTGCACTTGTCTCTTCTCTGTGTGATACTTGCAACTCATACTCGTCTCTCCTCAAGGTGCGCAGAGAAAGACCCGATACTACAGTCGACGAATGCATCAAAAAGTTCCAATCATTGAGATCGTACTACGGCCAGCAGCAAAAAAAAATAAGGAACAGTTTAAAAAGCGGTGACGACTCAAATGACATCTACCAAGCGAGTGTTTGGTGGTTTCAAAAAATGGACTTCTTGGAAGATTTCATTCAGACGAGGAAAAGCAAAAACCACTTGTCTTGTGATCTTTTGGCTCCACAGCAGGTGATATCATGTTACACTTCTAACACCTTGATAAAAAATAAATTCTCTGGTATATTCCTGATTCTTCCATATTCTAATGCTGACCAATCAAATATGCACTGGTGTGGTTATTTCATTATTATTTAAGAGTTTAAAAATATTTAAATCTGAAGCAGGCCTGCCATGTAACATATTTATATCTTTATGCTAATGAGGTTTTTACAATTTTAAACTCTGGCCCGGCAGGAACCACGATCCTTAACCACCAGAGCTAAAGAATATTATGGCAGTTTAGGGCAACCATTTAATAATAACTTTTATGAATTTTACATTTCTTTTTTGGTTTATAGCAAGTAGTGAACTCATAGTGAAAATCAAATACTCCAAATGGATGCAGTAATCATGAGATAAGAGGAAATAAAATGTAGAACATGTTAAGATAATTACATTTACTACAGAGTTATTTTAACTAATATTTCTAGAGTGAAGACCTATATAGGGTTTTCTAGATTACACGCGTATTAAAGTGTGGAGGGATTTTCTATCCAAAGAGTATATTGCTATTGTTTGAAATACATTTTAATTCCTCATTGGCTCCATGCCGTGGTCAAGACCGCCAAGGCACTATGCATCAATACTCTGGTATCTTAGTCAGTTCAAATCCAAGTCAGGTGAGTGTTTGTTAGTCTTAACATGATGCGACCCATCAAATGTGGTGTGAGGGACTATGTAGTCGCAAGTGTTGATAACTCACTTACCCATGATTAAGAAATAGGGTAGTGAGTAAGTGATAATGTCTTTTGACACGAAGTATTATTTATTTAAGAAAAGCTCTAGCTAAAGTGCCCAATGTATTTTCTACATCTTGTTTGTAAAGCTAACCATAACTAAAAGATCCAAAAATAAAACAACAATAAGCATCAACAACAGTCAGCCAAACAATTCTTTGGAATAGTTTGTAGTTATAAGAACATGATCATGTGGTGTGTGCAGCCAAGGGGAAGTTGTCAGCCTTGTTTATATGTTTATTAGCTTGGTTGACCTGTTCATTGTCTGGAGCGCCATGTTCCTTGTTGCAGGATAACGAAGCCATGGACAGTGAAACAGGCAATGGTGACGAATGTATTCAGTACTTGAGCGTGGGTCTCGGGTACGAGACGGAACCAGACTCTGATTATATCAAACCTGAAGGGGAAACCTCAGATAAACTTGAGTTTGTTTCTGTTGAGACCTCGGCAACAAGCACATCAAAACCTAAGACAGGAGAGACGCGGAAACGGAAGCCGATTGATAGGACGGCTCCTATTTTTGGCAAAACAGCGGATATTGACACAATTTCTCTGCAGTTGAAGAGTAATGAAAAAAAGCCAGAATTCTCTCGTGAAATTTTATGTTTTAGCAATTTTATTGCTTCTGAACTATCATTGATAACAGATGAAGGATTGTATATAGAAACAAAACACAAAATACAAAAAATTGTAATGGATGCACAGATAAATCAAATTCTCCAGAAAAGGAATAAGCTTGAATGAGGAAGGAGGGGAGGGGGAATTATATCTAGCTCTAGTTTATATTTAATTCTTTTATTAAAATGTAATTATGTTTATGCATTATATTTTATAATAAGACACTGTTCAAGAATTTCTCTTTAAGGAAAAAACTCTTCTTTCCTTTTTGAGGTACATTTTGTAATATTTGTAGGAAGGTACAGGAAAGAGTAAAGATATAGAAGATCACATTTTACACTTTTCACTGCTGCCAATGGACAGTAGGTAATGGCTGCCTCTTTTAAGATGATCTATCGTTATCACTGGATCCCTGGACCTAGGTGTCATTCTATCAGACTGATAGAACAGGTATTAAAATGTTCTCCCATATTGTACTCGCACAATATTGAATAGTCTGATGTTGTTCTGATTGGATAGTCTGAGGTTGTTCTGATCGGATAGTCATGTTCTGATAGGATAGTCTGAGGTTGTTCTGATCAAATAGTCTGAAGTTGTTCTGATCGGATAGTCTGAGGTTTTTCTGATCGGATAGTCTGATGTTCTGATTGGATAGTCTGATGGTGGTTAGTAAGTTATTGCATATTTTAACATTTTGGGATGTTGGATTTGTATTGAGATTCAAGATGGTGGCATATTTCAACTAGTCTTATCGCCATGACAACAACTTTTAGAACAAAATTAAATATAAAGTAGTCAAGTTTAACAACTGCAAAGCACATACTTGTTGTATGAATACATTAAATTAACTCTAGTAGCTCTAGAACTTTTGGACAAGTTTCTTCCAATGGTTGTCTGACTATAGTTGTAAAGGAAATGATACAATCAAGTGATATAGGCCTCATATTACACTACAAGTGGGGAACCAATTATTCCTCAACAAAATATACATAGAGACATTTAATATAATTACATAACACCAATATCTGTCAGGAGGGCAGCGATAGACTAATTCTAAGGTATTATAGATTAGTATAAAACCTAAAAATACACAACAGACAAGATCTTATACAAAAATACAAGATAAATAATTATATTAGGTGGAATCCTCATGGAGAAAATTTTAGAGAACATCAAAAAGTTATATTACAAGCCTTTTCTCAGCAAGTGAGTATCAAAGACTACAATGGTCTTAATATACAAAATGGTACCCTTAACATGTCAAGTCCCGTAGACACATTTAACACTAAACTTAACAAACCTGATGCAAAGATCCCAGAAAGAAATGAATATAAGCAACTTGAGTGTACAATAGCTGTTACTATTTTAAGAATCCAAATAATTCTTTCATAGGCAAATTCGACAATATTTATTTATACTTGAGTAGCCAATATACATTAACTAACTTTGAATTCCACAATTAACTATCCTAACAAATTATAATTACTGGAAAGACCAAGAAATATGACATCATAAATAGTGAGGAAAGTGCAGAATCCAAATATTACGAGAAACCGAGTTTTAAGTATTTTAATTTTTTAAATTTACCAAGAAATATGATTGAAAATATTATTTTCAACAGATTCAAAACAAATTAAAGTCCCAAATGATACAAAAATAGTTTAAGTCTAAATTTTAAAGAAATCGCCACAAACAGAAATATACTCGGCATCTCTAAAAGATTATGGTGAAGGATGAAATTACCAAGTTCTTACATCACAAAGTTGTTGATATGTCGTCTGTCATGATTCGATGTTGAGCCAAGAAGTCATGATTACAGTCTAAAACACCATCTTATATACAAATTCACTTTCTGAAGTAATCTTTGGCACTATCCAATTAGAGGACTTGACCCAGCCCGCTACCCAATGCCAGCGTAACGGCAAAGTATAACCCATTCTTCCACCTTACACATCTTGTTCCAGTATACTACGCTCGGCCAAACTTGGCTGACGTCATCCAGCTTGCAATACAGACTCAGGGCAATCTCCCATCCATCTTGGATGTTGTATTGTTCCACAACGGTACAGTACTTAACACAGTGATATAATCAGACCAGAAACCAGTTGCGTGGTAGAGTGGATCGAGCAATTAACCTGAGTTCCAGGCCATAACGGAATGGCATGAAGGACAGAATATCTTGTCTTTTAAATACTAATAAACCTTTGCACTATTAATAAGATAGTGAGGAATGCCAGGCCTCCACCGTGGTTCGGATCCCACGTTAAACTGTAGGTCCTCCATTTCATATCACAATCACCCTACCATTGCACATTAGCGTAAGGGCGTATAACCCGAACGGGTAGTAAGACGCGGTGCTAATAATAATAATAATAATAATAATAAGATAGTGGTGTGATATTTGACATTTTATCTTGAGGTTGGGGCTATTTACATTTAAAAAAATTAAATTGTGTCTAAATTGTTTATCAACTTTTTTTTAAATATTTCACCATAGGATTGGATTAGAAACGTTATCATAGAAAAGACAAAGATTATCAATATTTGATAAGTTAGCAAAGATTCGGATTTGGAAATTATGGATTTGCACAGGCATAGTTTTGTTAATTCAATTTTGTATATAACTTCTTAAATTGGCACTTTAATCTATTGTAATAATACTAACTGTTCTTAAATAAATAAACCAACATGTAAAAAATAATTGTATTATATTTATGAGTATTAAAACAAGTGAAGCATACTAAGAGGAGAGATTGCGCCGGTCATTTTGTGAGATTCAACTACTTAAACCCTGGCTGGGATTTCAGATTGTTAAATACACTCATGATATTTACTGTCCTAAACATTATTAGTTAGATAAGTTATTTAAGAAGACTGGCATTGTCTAGCTTTACAATGTCAACTAAATATGTTATACAACATTACTTTTATAATAGTTTTAAGTGAGATTGTAATGGTTGGATCTAAGACTTTATTTATTGAAACAGACTATTGACATAATTATGTGCTTTATTTTAATTTGAAACCAATGACTAATAAAATATGAAAACAATGTGGCAAAATGAACAACGAACACACTTCACACTGATATTATATTGACATTGAAAAGTAATTTGATGTGTGTTCGATAGATTGAAGCAGTTCTGTTCCCATTTGTTTGGAGCGCTAGTGTGTTTGGTTTAATGCTATAGTGGCGCTTCTATACCTAGCTCCAGGCTTCCTTTTTTTTGGTTTAAGTGTTCAGAGTTGTGTTAAATCACAAGAGCACGCTTAACATAAGGAAGGATCCTCATCTATCAACTGTCTTGGTCCTGAGCCTGGAGCTAGGCCGACTCAAGACAACCAGAATTGTTCCTCAATCGCTAGCCATTACAAATACATACTCAGCTGTAGAGAAAATACTGGCAATACCTACAATTTTACACCTGGTGACAGGAGTTTGAAATGTCAAGAAACTGGTTGAGTTTTGTTGGTTGGCATACTTGGATGAAAAAAAAGGCACCTTCTGCAAGTTTTGTGTAATTTTCGCAGCCTATTATGAATCAGGTGAAGGGACACATGTTCCTTTAGGTTATTTGGTTAGGATGCTTTCATAAAGTGTAAAAAAGCCAAGGACGAGTTCATATCATGAGGCAGGGAATACCACAAAAAGGCTTGAATTGTATCTCTTGTGTTGGAAGAAGACATAATATCCAAATACAAGTCAAAGATAAAATAGGGAAAAACTTACCTCTATAATAAAACTGTAATATTCTGAGGGCCTTCCATTGAGAGGATACAGTGACTGAGGGACCGCAGTGTTCGGTGAAAACATAAATGATGGCATCTTTAGGGCACTACTATATTTTAGAGTTGAAACTTTGAAAGCATTTCTTGAACATTCTGATGCTAGTGCCACTTACCTAAGCCCTCGTATGTAAAATGAAATAATTGAAACTTGTGGTGGTATTATTTCTTGTAAAATTATAGAAAGAATCAGAATATTTTAGTGTTGTTACTGACGAAACAATATACCTTGCTGGACTAGAGAAGTTCTCACTTTGTATTGATATTTGAGGACTTGGTTTTAATTATGCAAGCAACATTAGTGGCCAATTGAATGATTGAACAGCAGAAATAAAAGGCACCTGCAGGACAAGACTAATTACATCCTGTGATGTGTTTGGGTAGAACTTCTAGCAGAGCCTCTAGGTGCTATTGCACTTTTTGTGGACATGTTTCGTCTCTTATTGTAGGATCACTAATTGGAATTTAATTATTCTGAAACATCAAGCAAAACATTTTCTTTCTAAGCAGCTATACACAAGTCCATCTTTGTTTTATCTAGGTTAATAGTTAGTAATGCATTCAGCCTTTCAAATGGATTAGCCCGGCTTTTACAGTCAAAACAGAGATGTAAAGAAATGTATTGACTTGTGAGAGAGTCTGAAAAAAGAATTAACAGACATGAGAGTATAAATTGGTTGACAATTTATAGATGCTAAAAAAGTTGCCCTAACTATTGGCCATCAACTAAAGATTCCATGTACAGTTGGGCGACAAAACACAACGAGCCAATTATGAAGCAAATAATGCAGAGGAATATTACAAACCTTAACTTTTCCTGCCTTCGCTTGCTACTTCCCAAACCAACTGCAAGACACGTTTCTGAACCATAAAATGTATCCTGAGCAAAATTGAAATTCTATTGCCTCAGAATTTAGTATATGCATCTGATGATGCCATCTGTGCTGCTGTTGATGATATCATGAACCGACAGAAATATCACCCGTGTCATTTTACAGTGAACTAAATATGTGGAGACGAAATTTTCTCAATCAAAACATGGAGCTAAGCCTTTGAATTTAATCTCTTCTCTGAATAATTGCAATGAAACTCTTTTTTCCACTTACACATAAACTACTAAGTTGTTTTCTGTAATGCCAGTTACAACTGTGACACTAGAACACTAATTTTCATCATTTTGTGTGTTAAAAACCTACCTGGTGGGTACGAGCAGGAACAATAAGTGTTGTGTTCGTGTTTGTTTCTTTGGCTATTATTGTCAATTTTATTTTGTTAGTTTTAAAGAGCCGTTGTTTGAGATGTGTGTAGATATTGCTTCTGATTAATATTTAAAAATTTATCTGATTTATTGATTTGAAGTTCTATCACCCCTGAAATGAAATCCTGCGCATGACCCTGTCTAACTGTTCTATCATTATATTTACGAATTTCCTTTTTCTCCTCTTCTTTTAGGAAGTTGCGCTACACGTTTCATAATCCTTCCTGATGAGTTTCAATGAAACAAAACCTAGGTTGGGGGATTGGGCTTTAACGATCAATTTTCTTCAAGACTCTAGTGGCAGCAGTGTAAAGTGTGAACTGTGTTCTTTTCACTGTAAAACCCAGATTGTGTTTGTTTCTTTTATGTTTCCATCCACCTTTCCTATACCTTCTTACAAATATTTTAACAAAGGAAAAATGGTGGCAAATGGCTGATGAACCCCAAAAATTACATAATGATGTGTTTTAATTGTGAACGTTGAGGCCTACAGTTTTCTGGCCTTGCCCTTCTATCCTCCTCTCAATGTTTAATTTTACAAATATATTAAAAAATGAGCATTGTATCTCAGTTTGACGAGTGTCCAAATATATTAGTTTCCAAGTCTTGTTACATTTGTGTGGCAAAATAATAATTGATAATGTATGTAGTAATAGTCATCAAGTCTGGATTGGATATCTTTTATACGAGTTTTACAAACTAACTAAAACCTCTTAAAATAGTTTAATCAAAACAGGAAAATATTGTCTTTTTAAAAACTTCTTTCTTTTGGTTTTACATGGGTCACTAGCACCTTCTATTTATGCTGGTTGGTGTTTTGAAGTTCACTGAGTTTGTAGCTCAATTTACAAAGTGGCCGGTGAAGATCACGGCACTGTTAGACAGGTGTGAAGTTATCAGCTCATCCCGTCCATATACAAATGCATAATATTAATTATACTTACAATGTTTAGTCCATTTTACATTCATACTTTATATTTTTTGTTTGTTGAGTTCATTGGGCTGCGATTGCCGAGACAACGCTCACTAACAACCATTTATCAAACCATAACATACTTTCGGGGTAAGAAACCACAGCGGTGGCCTAAGGAGTTGTACAGTTGCTAGCGTGTGTGCCAAATGAGCTTGTTGTCCCAGGTTCCGTTCCAGGCACGGTCAAAGAATTGTTATTGGTAAATAATTGGATGGGGACTGAATGTTGTGTTTTTCTTTTTATTAGACTGGTTTTTAATCCATGTGTTGATATAATCAGGGGTTTCGAAAAGTGCATAAACCCAATAAAAAATAAATTCAGTAGTTTGTTTTATCAAGTCATTCTTTAATAGTTCTAGACAAATACCGGTGCACTAACTGTTAGTCATGGTCCCTGTTATTTAAATAAACATAGGTTGGTAATATCCAAAACGGGGAGCAGTGGGTGTAAATATAAATATAGCTCTGCTGGGATGTGAACTAATGTCCACTTGGAAAGGAAACACAACTATTTAAAATGACCTAAATTTATAGATATGGTTGGCTATAATTTATAAACTTAAACTTATATCTTTGGTAGCCTAGACTGGCTAATATTTATTTCAATAAATTACAATATTGGTCACGTTCTTTGATAAAAGTGTGCTCTGTATTAACCTCAAATTTTATTTATCTGTGATTAAATAAAAGAACACTTATTACCTTTATTAATCACTTAAATAATTAAGCTAAAACTAATTCTTTTATTAAAACTTGTAGGTTATGTTACCCACCAACACGCTGATCGGAGAGTCAGTTGATGGGAGGGAATTGGCTAGTTAACTTGACCAGAGATTTGATCAACAATCACCTCTTAATTGTTGATGAGGTTTGAAACACTGATTAGAGGTCAACTTACATCTTATCAAGAGATTGATTATTGTATTGTCTAGATCCAATAATCTTGGTTGAAAATTTACTTTATTTTTTAAGTCTAATTTTTGGTTACAATCATAGCTTTTATAATATCACATTAGATTTAAAAATGTAAGCCTAAATATTATCTAGGAATTTGTATTTGCAGTCAACAACCAATTAGTCAACAAATCCTACCAAGAACTCCTAATTAGATGTTCACAATATTCGTTGGTAGATATAATATCTTGACTTCATCGTCCAGACATGGAGTCCCTCAGCTTGAGGTCGATCCAGTCTCTGTAGAACGACACATTGGAGTAGACCCCAGGCTTGTTGGGACGTCCACAACCATGGCCCCAACTCGTGATCCCAAACAACGTGAAGTGACCTGTAGAGTCAAGAAAACATGAACACAGTGAGATGTGAGTATCTTTACCTACATACAGACAACACAGTGAGATGTGAGTTATCTCTACCTTCATACAGACAGAACACAATGAGATGTATCTCTACCTTCATACAGAAAGAAAACACAATGAGGTGTGAGTATCTCTACTTTCATACAGACAGATCATAGTGAGATGTATCTCTACCTTCATACAGACAACACAGTGAGATGTGAGTTCTCTCTACCTTCATACAGACAGAACACAGTGAGGTGTGAGTATCTCTACCTTCATACAGACATAACATAGAGAGATGTGAGTGTCTCTACCTTCATACAGACAGAACACAGTGAAATGTGAGTGTCTCTACCTTCATACAGACAGAACACAGTGAAATGTGAGTATCTCTACCTTCATACAGACAGGCCATGGGGCCCCCGGAGTCTCCCTGACACGAGTCCATGCCTCCTTCCAAATGTCCAGCACAAAACATGCCCTGGCCAATAGCCTTCTCTCCATACACAAAGTTGGCCTTGCAGGTGTCTACAGGTAGAACAGGTATCCAGATGGCTCTCAGCGTCCGCGAGTAACCTGGAACAAACACAACACAACTTGTGTGGCTTATGCTTGGACGTCAATATAACTACTACAATTTTGTTTTATAATATTAATACATATATTAGAGATGGCACTTTACCAGTTTTTCGATTCCGATTCTGACTAATTTTTACCTCGATTCCTCAATACTCAATTCTCACTGGAATAAATGTTTTATTCTACACTATAAAACACTCTGAATAGGCCCATATGAGAAAATTAAAATAAATAAGCCTAGTTTAATATCGCTTTAAGTTGAATAAAAGATAAAACTGAACATAAATAGAAAATATACATATCCATTTCCAATTAAAAACAATGATACCCTGGTTTACATTTACTAACTAAAAGTTTCCATTCAAGAACACAAGCTTCTTCACCCGTGTAGGATCTTAATGGCTATGTTTATGGTCAACTATAGGACCAGCTGTGCTAAACACTATACATACGAGGTGTGGCTATTAAATAACCGGACTGAAGTCATAACACTTTTTATTCGTCACCAATTACAGCAAAAGTTTTATCACCTTCAATGTACTCCCCTTGGTGATCCCTACACCGCTCCATACGATGTTTCCATTGTTGAAAACAGTGCTGGAAGTCCTCTTGTCAGTTGGTTGAGAACCTCCGTCGCTTTTGCTTTAACCGCTTCCACACTTTCAAATCTTGTCCCCTTCAGCGCCGATTTGACCTTGGGAAATAGAAAAAAGTCACAGGAGGCAAGGTCGGGCGAGTACGGTGGATGTTCCAACACAATGATGCCGTATTTTGCGAGGAACGCTTTCACGGACAAGGCAAAATGGGCTGGTGCATTGTCTTGGTGAAGGATCCAGGACTTGGTCTTCCACAAATTGGGTCTTCGTCTTCTCACACACTCACGTAAGGTCGTCAGAACCTCGATGTAGAAATGTTGATTGACCGTCTGACCCTTGGGTACCCATTGAACGTAGATAATGCCACGAATGTCGAAAAAGACAATCATCATTGCTTTGAATTTGGATTTGCTCATCCTGGCTATTTTTTGCCTTGGCGAGCTTGGGCTCCTCCAATGCATGGATTGCCTCTTTGTTTCGGGATCGTAAGTAAAAAACCACAATTCATCACAAGTAATCACCTTGTCTAACAAATCTGGATCAGTGGCGATGTTGTTTAGGATGTCAGTACAAATGTTCTGTCTTGATTCCTTTTGCTCGGGAGTGAGGAGTTTCGGCACCATTTTTGCGCAAACCTTCCGCATGTTAAATGATTCATGCAAAATCTGTCGAATACTTTCTTTGTCGATTCCTGTCATTTCAGCAAGCCCTCGGGTGCTCAGACGACGATCAGCGCGGATTAATTTACCAATTTTTTCAATGTTTTCGTCCGTTTTTGACGTTGAGGGCCGTCCTGGGCGCCGATCGTCTTCGGTCGTTTCACGCCCTTCTTTAAACCGTTTAAACCACTCAAAAACTTGTGTGCGGGATAAACATTCATTCCCGTAGACTTCTTTCAACATTGCATAAGCTTCTGTGGCAGTTTTCCCTAGTTTAACAAGAAACTTGAGGTTAACCCATTGCTCCGTCTGACCACTTGGCATTTTTCCGACGCACCACTAGTGCGAAGACTAATTCAATCAACTGCTACAGTCAAACTGAGCGACCTGCTGGCTTGTCTAGCGAGCTCAGGGTGAGGGAAGGACCATCAGACACAGTCATGTTCAAACATGTCACGGCACGCTCGCAGTTTGCTGGGAGCAGCATTAGTCCGGTTATTTAATAGCCACACCTTGTACATATAATATTCATGTCTAGGACAAGCTGGAGAGTTAGAACACAAATGAAGTGGAAACGGCCATATTGGGTTTAAGAAAATATCTTATTTATGTTACTAGAGTAATATATTTTTAGTTAAAATGTAAACATAAATGTCTCTCATTGGTTGCAATAAATTTTTTTTAACCCTTTTAGTGCCACACCTATTCCAGAATTGGTGCGCGAAGAATGCCAGAGGCCTGTTAGGTGTTGTGTGCGAAGAATGCCACAGCGATTGCCTCATTTTTGTGTTTGCAAGAAAATTCGCTAAACCTTTATTTATGAAGCGATTATTTTGATTTTTCTATCATTTTAATCCGTATGTACTGTTCTTTAATAATAATAAATTAATACAATTTAATTAAAATAATTTGATTTCTAAATTTTAAATTTGATTTTAATTTTAAATTTTTCGTAAAACTAATGCTAATTAACATATTAAAAAAAATACATTTCAATATTATTTTGTTGTAGTGCATTTAGTTTTATACAAGAAAATAAAGTTTTGATTATAAATGATTATAAATAGTAATTACAGAAATTTTTATTTGATATCCTACATTAGATATTTTTGGGCCATTATTGCTTACCTTACAGTAAGATATATTATATTGCTTACCCCATTAATAAATATTTAGGCCTACACATAATGACTGCGTTTTTCAAAAAACTTTTATAATTAATAATTTCATAGTTTTTTTTTACATATTATATAAATTTTTAAAGTTATTACGCCTATTTACTTACATTGGTAAATAAATATTTTCATTCACATGACAACATGAAAATCTAAATAGTATATTTTTCTAAACTCATAACAATTTAACTGTTTACAAAACTATTTACAACAGTATGAATGTTAGCCACACTTATGTTTTTCCATGCAGCTCGTATGTAAACTGGCAGCACATTGAGTACGTGAGCCTCCCAATGTAAATGTACTAAACTCCCAGTTCCATTAACTATTTACGGTTGATTTTTGTTGCCAACCTTATATAAAATAAGTGAGTGAAATGTTCTCTTTCCACTGATATATGACACTACTACACTATCTATCAGATAAAGCGAGAACTAGCTCAAATCTGGAGAGCCAACCTCATCGGCTCGTGGTACTAAAAGGGTTAAGGTTTAGTATCAATTTATATTTTCACACTAAAATATGATAGATACATTAATTGCAGGTGGAAACGGAATTTTAAATTATTTGCCACTTTGTAGCATCTTCCCCGAATAGTTTAAAAAATGGGGTGTGGCTGTGTCATGGACACGGCCGTGTGTTGTACGTGAATACGTTTATGTAACGGGTTATATTTTTTAAATAAAATATTTTTATTTATGTATTTAGGATAAAAGCAAGGAAACAAATAATTATTATGTTACAATATAACTTTATTAATTATATTTGACAACAACTGACGATTAAAACCTAAACGAACATCGTAGCTTCTCCGAGTTTAAAAGTTATACTAATTGCAAATCTCGATACGGAGCAAAATAACCTCAAAATGGCGGCGCTTCCCCCTCTACCGCGCGCGATGCGTCACTGTTCTCGCTTATTGTAATGAATTATTTGATCCTTTAGCTATCCAGTGGTATAATTTAATTTTGGATGTAGAGGAAAGATTCGAAACTACAACACCAAACTGTATCCCCCGATTTTGTTATCATTAGGTTTTTTGGATTACCCCCGTATGGTAGCAAATTTAAAGACGTATTCACGTCAAAAGGTAAAACCAAAATGCCTGCTGTGATAGGTAAACCTTTTTTCACTAATTTGATTTTATTCTGGAAATTTTGGTAAACATCTATTAATTAGACTTTTAAACATTTTTAGACTCTATAATTTACAGTCAATATTTAAAAATTTTAGAGCCAAAATTAAAATCAACTTTAACTTTATTATTATTTAATATGTAAGAGCAAATTTGGAAAGCAATCATAACATATTTCTTAACACAGGGTTGGCATCAGTTAACATGGAGGTTTGTTTGTGTTTTTTCTTGAATGCATTATGCTACCACGGGAAATATGTTTATACATATTGAAGCAAAACATCAATTTTCTGGTTTTTAAATTTAATCAATGCGTTTATAAGTTTTATTATAAAAATATATTGAATAAATAACAAAAAAAAAAGTCTTGCAAATTGACTTTAATTAATATTCATTAATCTCTTAATAAAGCATTCACAATCATTTGCATGTATCTTTAGGAATCGAGGTATTTTCTCAATTCTCTCGATACCCTTAAGAATCGATAGGTATCGAGAAATTGAATTTCTCACCTGTAATAATATATATATATACTAGGCCTTTGCGGGAATGACATTTTTACTCCAGAAAATTTCTGGGCAGTAAATATATTCTTGTGGGAACAGAATGAGAAAGAATTTAAAAATAATTTTCCACTTTAGGTTTATATTTATTTTTCAGATTTATAATTTTAGTTTAAACTTAACCTTCCCATTCATTCCAATAAAAAAAATTGTTATAAAATTAGAAGCGTAGGCAATTTGATACTGAGCAGGGTTAGGAAAGAGATAAACTCTGATTAGGTCACAATTTAAAAATACAAACAATAAAATTTAACTCTGTAATCCTGTAGAATTTTTCACAATTTTTTATATTAATTAGGTACTTTTAAATTATAAATCTTACAAACAAAAACTAAATAATAATTTGTCTATTAAATGTTGAATAATATAAAATAAAAACTTGTTCGGGAAGACCACCCCACGATCCTGCCTGGGTGTGAGCTCGAGGCCTCTACCGACTTTACTGTTTTCGATCCCGGCTCCCGAACGAAAGGCACTAATGCCTTTTCTCGGCAAGCAGGCCTCGCGACACCCAAGACCGCCCGAATCAGGGAAATCTCGCCCCTCGGGGAAAGCACGACAGCGGCCTCCGGCGGAATAAGCCGGAACCCCTGTGCCCTCTGTGTCTTGTTTGAGTACTACTCCCAAACAAACCACGGCAATGACTTTTGTCCAGGAAGATCCGAGATTCCTGGCGAGACACCATATCCGCCCAGGGTCGGCCGCGATAGCAGGGGTTGGACCTGTCCCTTTCATCTCTACTCCTGAACAAATAGCGGGAACCCCTTTGCTGGAGAAAACCGCCTTGGCGCGGTCTCGGTTTGGGGTAGGATGCTACCAATGGTCGGTCGGGACTGACCCAGCCTCAGCGGACCTGTATGATGGCACTTCTATCGACAGCACTAATAGCAGTCTAGGCGAGGCCGGGGGCTGAGGCCGCCACCTCTAGGGTTCTGATATAGTCTAAAGCCCCCCGTCCCAGACGAACGTGGGAAATGACTTTGTTAGGGCAAAAAGGTCTTGCTACCCCCAAGAGTGGCCGGATTCGCCGATATTGAGCCCCCCGTGGCGGTGGTACAGCGCCGTGCCTCGCATCAATAAGTGCGAAAGACCTTTATGCGCTTTGAGTTTATAAACCGAAATCCCAAACAAATGGGGGGAAATTACTTTATTCGGGAATGGTGCGATATCGGGCCGGGTCAAAAAAGGCGATGCCCAGGATGAAGAAGAAAATAGTGGCCCGGCCCGGCCTGTCTCTACCTCGGCCCACGGTGAACTGGGATGAAAATATATACATTCCGAAAAAGTTTTTGGAGAGCCGAGGCAGCGTGTGTCGATTGAAGCCACTGGCGCGGGTTCAGTAACTGTCGGCCAGCAACATAGATGGCATCACTGGATAAAAAACCTTTCACATCTCTACCTTCTGGAAATTATTCCCGTTTCTCGACTCTCCGCGTTCTGTCCAATTCATATTTTTCCGCTGCACCGGACCGATAATATCTCCCTAAAGCCGACACAAGCTTTCGAGTACCAAGGATTGAGCTTCTGACACCTTACCCCTCTGTTTGGGAACTAGACTACCGATGACACCCAACAGTGGCCTTGTTAATTCTAATGCAACTTTTATAACTGTTTATTTTAATCAAGCATTTTCAGTATAAATATAAATTAATTCTAAAAAATATATTTTAAGATTGACTTAGAAAGGTCTTAAATAAAAAGTTCATAGCGTGAATGTTAATAACTACTTACACAATAAAACATCAATATTTTCAAACTAATGTGAATAAATAAAAGTGATAGTATTGTCCGTAAGAATATTAACAACATTTATGAACTGAGTCAGTGTGGGAGATAACCGTTAAGTTTTAGTTACTAAACCTCTCCCAAAAAGTGCTGTTGGACTTCAAAAAGCCACTTTTATTATTATTTTTTGGCAAACACATGTTTTTCTTCCTTAAATCTCTTTTGGGATGAATACTTTTTTTTATCATCAAGTAGTTTAGTGTGGTTGTTATATTTTAATGGCACTCACTTGTTGACTAGGTACTGTAGCTGTAAAATAAATGCGCTTGAAATTTTGGCCGTCTGACGATAATTTAACATAAATAAATTATTGATATTTTTAGTGAGCATTAAATACAAATGTTCTATTGATAGACGGTCCTTAATTGTAACCTTTTATATTTATTTATTCATATTTCTTTTATACTTTTCTCAAAAATTCCTGGGAAATAATTTTTCCCACCCAAGTTACAGGAACATCCAACTTTCCAAAGTTTGAGATCCCGCACAGGCCTAATATATATAACACGCTCAATGCACTTATTTCATATATACAAATGTAAGAAATTTCGGTATCTCTAATTATCATATTTCCATTTTTCCTAAATGTTTGTTTGCTTGTGTCAGTGGATTAGTTACCAGAGCCAGCCGACTTGACAGACCCCCAGCCCGAGATCGTGCAGTTCAATCCGGGACTGTACAATAAGTTCGAAGGCGGCAAACAAATTGGTTGGATGTCGGCTCCCAGTCGAATTCCTTGACTCTTTAACTTGATTAGTGCTATGTCATTGTTCAGGCGAACACCGCGGTTAAATTCCTCATGGAAATATATCTCATCAATATTTAGTTCTTGTTCAGTTCCATCGTCAGCCTGAAAAGTGAATAAAGATGGACTTGGTGCAATATCAGAAAAATTTTCATTATTTATTCAATTGTGCTATTTTGAAAACTAATATTTACAAATATAAATAAAGAATAAATCCTAGAGAGTGAACCAATATGTGTTATCAGCGGATCCAATCTGCAGATTTACTGATCACCTTTATGGTAATTTTCAGAGCCAATTATGTTTTAATATGGAGCCACAGGCTGGAAACAGTTGATGAGAAAGAGAGAAACAAACTTAGTTAATTATGTATCATTAGCCGAAATTGTCTAAGTTAATTTAGTTAGTTTGCTCTCTCCCGCTTGAGTTAGAGACAAAACTCTGAACTCCCTAAAAATGTGTTGATTACACTGGAAAAACCTTTTTTACATACCTTTTTAGTTGGATACATTTCTATCTGTAGTGTGACAATCTATTTTCAAATGAAATGTATTTTCTAGTTTAAAGTTTTAAAAATAAACTAAATAAAAACTATTTAATCATTATTATTTACTAACAAAAGTATATTCTTAAGGGAAAATATAAAGTTTTAGATATTTTGACAAGGTCTGTAAATATGCAAAAATGTTTGACATATTATCAAGTATGGAAAAGGAGAGGATTCCAAAGAGAATGATGGAAAGGGAGAATGTAGGAGAAAGATCGCAAGGGAGATCAAGAAAGAGATGAGAGAAGCAAAGTGTGCAAGTGAGAGGAGAAGAATAGTGGAAGGACAGAGGAAGATGGAGGTATTTTAATAAAGCTAGCCGGCCACAGGCTGGAAACAGTTGATGATTCAATTGTCTGATATTTTAAATATTTTGATTTGCTCCTAACTATGAATGTGAATAAAACTAAAGATATTATTAATGAAGTGAAGTGATGGTGTGGTCCTATTCCAACAACTACTGGACAAGATTAGTTTACCTCAGCGTCGTAGTCGCCCACACGGACAAAGTAAGCTTCCTTGGTGTAGTCTTGCAGGCAGTGTCCAGCTGTCAGCACATGCAGCGGAGATATAACTACAGCCCCACACCAGTGGACTGACTTGATGGTTGTGCGCACACGAACACTTGCCTCAACACAACACAAAACATGGATGATATGTTTACACAAATAAAAACAATTCCAGGGATTAAAAAACAACCGTAGGTAAATCAAGTTACATGTGAAATAAGTTGCAGGAACAAACACAACTTGGATTTTACAATCAACACACTTTACTCTACTGACACTGGACATAGACAACGATCACCTCTTGAAGACAATCTATCACTACCTTTGATTCATTATATTATAAATGATCAGGGCAACTAGCAACACAACTTCCTAAAAGAGGAAACACAAAAGGGAGATTTGTAAAGAATGATAGAACATTATATAAAAACAAGTAAAAGGACATTGGATGTTAAATTGTTAATATCAAATTAAAGTATCGTATTGGCCCAAATATAGTGTGATGTTTTTATCCGAAAAATGAACTAGTATTTTGTGTGTGGCTTAAAATTTTTCACTGAAAAAAAAACAAAAAAAAACAGACAAATTCTTCCAGAGGTTTATTTCTGTGTTAATGATACTAAATATCCCCCAGGGCGGGCAATTGTGTTGAAAAGAAGCTTCCTCGGCGTCTCAAGTAAACAAGAGAATGAGAAAAAGCTACATAAAGCTACAATAAAACTGTGTCAGATTGTCAAGGTATATTTGAGACCTTTTATCCAACAAGTTAAGGTGATATTTTGTGCGAAGCTGTACTATATCTGGGACGATACAGCAACCTCTTTAAGGGGAACCTATTTTAATATTTCAGTTTGAATGTTTATTATGATTGCCACGTCTATCTAGAAACAATGTGCTTCTTCCAAGACCTTAAGTTGTGTGTTTAAAAACAAGTTAGTTTGTAAATAGTGACATGTGATACCTGCCATGGGTAACTTCCTTGGATCACTTCTCCACCTCCTATGACCCTTTGTTTCCTGTCGTCAACGTCAAACTGGTCCATGTACCTTGCGCCACAGTCAGCAGGCAAGATGTTGCTTGTGACTGATAGACTGGACTGCACCACTGGTACCACTGATAGCGGCTGGTCCTGGCGCAACACACAACATGACAGGTTTTGTACCAGAACAAGAAGTGATAGTTATTGTAAACAAAATATGTGTCTGAAGTCCACAAGTACAAGTGAGGTAAGTTGTTACAAGATTGGTTTACACACCTGGTCCCACAACAACTCTACATTACTGTCATGGAACACATCTTACCTCATATAACATTCAGACAAGAGAGTCATTGAAAGGTTCCAGACTGGTCTGAACACAAGATATTGAGCAGTTTAGATAGTGTATGATGCCATCACTGGTCCAGTGCTTATTTACACTATCACCATCTCGATACACTGAGTAGTTTAGATAGTGTATGATGCCATCACTGGTCCAGTGCTTATTTACACTATCACCATCTCGATACACTGAGTAGTTTAGATAGTGTATGATGCCATCACTGGTCCAGTGCTTATTTACACTGTCACCACCTCGATACACTGAGTAGTTTAGATAGTGTATGATGCCATCGCTGGTCCAGTGCTTATTGACACTATCACCATCTCGAGACACTGATAATGTATTAAACTCTTAATATATCTTTATGTGTTCATAATGAATATATATTAGTTTTCTAGCAATTACATTTGTTTTTTATATTTATATACTTGTTAAGCTAATGAATGGCAGAAAAACCTTCATAACCAAGAGATTCTACAACTAAGAGTCACACAGCAAGGCTCCGGCGTTCAGCTAATACAGCTGCTATGTTCGGCACTTGTCTCGCTGTTCAACCATTTGTCAGCTTGTCGTGGCAGTGAATGGCCTTGGCCCACATTTTATGTCGGTAAATCAGTCTGTTTTCATTAGCGATGGGCACTATCAAATTATTTTAACTATTGTTTATGGAGTGACCATTCGAGTGTTTCCAATCTAATACTTTTGTATCAGTGTTTAGGCCTCACGCTATTGTGCACATTATGTATGATAGTGTGAACATGCTATTAAGATTTTACATGCATTTGAAAGTTAGAAGAGGCCATGGTTTGCCTTACAGCGGGGCTCTAGAACCTAACCCGCAGTATGAGCGGGGCCCTACGGTATAGTAAATATACCTAGTTATCAAAATAAACAATGAAAGGAGGACAAATGGACAAGGTCTAAACCCTAAGGACAAAAATATTTGTACAAAGTTCCACATTTTAAAAACGGCATATCACAGTACCTTTTGGACATAAGTGTGTAAGTGGATAGTGTATAATTTATAAACTGTTGTATAAAACAACCACCAGAACTCACCAGTGGTTGGACCACATCCCCCGCAGAGCAGACGACCGCAGCATCCTCATCATGTCTGCAGTTATGCTGACCCCAGTCCGAATGGAGGCACTCCCCCAGGCTACTCTCGTTACCCACGCACAGGAGCTGGTCCAACCAAATCTGGCCCACCCCCGAGCCAAATGCTCCGTTCTTCCTCGCTTCTGCCGGCCCACCAAACTTCAAGGAGCGACAAATCACAGAAGCAGCCGTTTCCGTAAAGTCGTCGTCACAAACGGTCCCCCAGACATCGTGATGGCGCACCTCTATACGCCCTTCCGTTGGAACTGAGCCACCAACAAGTCGTATTTCCAATGGACTCTGCATCAAACATAGAGCCATAGTGTAACCAGTCAAGGTAAGACTGCTACCTTGCTTGGTTCCACTATGGTGTAGCTTGCAAGAGAGAGTCATAGTGTAACCAGTCAAGGTAAGACTGCTACCTTGCTTAGTTCCACTATGGTGTAGCTTATAAGATAGTACATTCCATCTACTGGCTCAATTGTCTTCCCTCGTGCACGACCTCTCACTAGAATGCACATTGAACTCTATTAGACCTGCGTGAACACATACAACCTCTCAGTGGAATGCACATTGAACTCTATTAGACCTGCGTGAACACATACGACCTCTCACTAGAATGCACATTGAACTCTATTAGACCTGCATGAACACATACGACCTCTTACTAGAATGCACATTGAACTCTATTAGACCTGTGTGAACACATACGACCTCTCACTAGAATGCACATTGAACTCTATTAGACCTGCATGAACACATACAACCTCTTACTAGAATGCACATTGAACTCTATTAGACCTGCGTGAACACATACAACCTCTCACTAGAATGCACATTGAACTCTATTAGACCTGCGTGAACACATACGACCTCTCACTGGAATGCACATTGAACTCTATTAGACCTGTGTGAACACATACGACTTCTCACTGGAATGCACAGTGAACTCTATTAGACATGCGTGAACACGCAACATGATCTCCAGTCCAGTATTTGGGAGTTTGCGGGACTTGGAATGACTGTTGGTTTCTCTCTGGATAGTTAATATCACATGCTTCAGTAGATGAAGTCTTAATCTTGCAATAGACTAGACTGCTGATAGTGGGGGTTTAAATACCGGTTGAGTGTACTGAGGATTTTTTCCCTAAATGGTTTCTCCCTCTGCACAAATGTGAGTACACTTTCTCAACATTCAGTCCTGCTCATCCCCAACACATTAGTGTAGTACCAGAACATGCAGTGAGTGGGGAAAGATGGAGTGAAAACACCGAGACAATGGATGCATGTGGAAAACCTACCACCCACTTGTTACTTGTTACCACCACCAAGTTCAGGGATGAGTAACAATTTCCTCTCCCTAGGCCACGAACTTTCTGAGATGGTGCATAATATTTGCTTACCTCTGAGGCACTAAAGTCAGTTCTGTTTATCTACAAATGTTTAAAAGTATTTATTTGTCAAGTGAGCAATACATGAAGAACTAACGGGGCTTCCTTTTTTTAATTAAACCTCAAAGTTTGGTTTAAAAGCTATGAAAGAAAAAAAGTGTGCTTTTAATCTGTTAATATTATATTTAATGTAATAGATAATGTACAATATTCTGTCTAAGGACAGCCAATTTAAAACACATTACATATAGACACTGTATATCATAATAAATAATTACCTTTATGGGATGATTGGGTCTGGTGTATAACTAAGGCATAGGCATACTAAAATAATAATTTAAAATGTTGTATTGTTCAATGTCAGCTTTTGACATAACATGAACATTAATTTCATATAACTAGGCATAAAATATTGTAAATGAATTAGATTGTACTAATACGATGGGGACAAGCTGCAACACGCACAGCATGTCATTCACTACGAGTTGACTCGGCATGAGTCACTGTATGTTGTTTCAATATGTTCATAGTTTGTTTGATAGTTTTTAGAAGTCACTTGATCCTAATGTAACCTTTCCTCTTGGATCTGAGTGAGCGAGCTTTCACTGGTCAGCGCTGAAGTAAAGTGGTCTACTGAAGTGAAATAACGGACTATACTTAGCGCACCGGACTAATACCACTGATTGAGTAGTGCTCGTGCCAATATTTGAGGGATTGTGCATAAATACCCGTTAATACTTCATTGTGATTGGGTAGTCACAAAGACTACTTCAGAAAGTGAATTTGTATATAAGATGGTGTTTAGATTGTAATAGTTGGCACTGTATGCGGAGGACACGGCTCTAGTAGCGGAGTCGTGGCGAGGGCAGTTTATGGAGGGGTGACTCCAGATGCACCTGACACAGTTGGAGGGGTGGCTGACCACCTGGAGGACAAGTATTACCGTGGAGAAGAACACAGCAGTTCTGGCTGTTCGGAGAGCAGATCAGATGGGCGAACAGTGCTAAGTACCTGGGACTTAAGCTGGACACCAAGCTGACCTGGTAACTAAGACTATGCGTGTCCCGCTTGGGGCCACCTGGCGGACACATATATGAGGAGGATGCATGCGTTCCAAAGCAGGTGTCTGAGGATCATTGTGGATGCACCCTGATACGTTTGTTATGTGACTCTGCATCGCGACCTGGAGATGCCTACCAACAAGGACCACTTCCGGAAGCTGACGGAGTCCTTCTACGACAGACTTCTCGGTGCCACCAATCCTCTTATCCAGGGGCTTGGGAGCTATGTCATCGACCCTGGAGGGTGCCACCGACGTCCCAAAGCCATGCTCAGATAAGCGAGAAGTGTCAAACAGTGGTTTGGGAGGCTCTCACCCAACCCCCCATAGAATAGTGTCTCCGCACGTAACTCTAAAAACCCTTATTACCTTGCCAATATAATTTTGCCCCCACTTATTATAATGTCTCGTCTTTTGTTTCAGAACCTTCTCAAAATGCGATAACCTGTTAGTTATAATGTCCTGAAAATGACACGGTGTGACCCATTGGTCGGTATATGTTGGAATTTGCTCACATGCTCCCCTGAACTGACGACAACAAGATGAACCATTTAGAAAGAGCAACAGACAACTACCCGGATATATCTGGAAGTCCTAAAGACACAACAGATCTCGAGACGGTCGTGGAGGTGGCTTATCTACAGTGTTGATCCTAATGGTACCAACCAGCTATAGAGCATCACCAGCTACATACCAATATCTTGTAGTCGGTGTCTGTTTAGAAGGACACACAGCACAACATTCCCCAGCAGGGAGAACACCCACTCTCCCTCACACTGCACACCACTAGCCAGCCCTTTTCAGGGCCGAGCGAAATGGCCGCAGCCACGCTAAAAACAAAAACAAACATGAAAAAAAAGACACCAGTACACTCAGACCAACTATCAACCAGCGACGACTCGGAGATTGAAATCGACACCGATGGACAAGGGACTTTTACAGTGGCCTCAAAACTAACCAGAAAACATAAATTTAGAACAAAAACAAAAAAAGACCACCACAACAACAAACAAATATGAAGCTCTGAAAAGGGATGGCGAAAAAAATTAGGCCCTTATTAGGGGTGATGACACCCAAGCTACCAACAATGACTTGCCAGGAAATGCACCAAAACAATGACTACCACCAATAGTGATGAGAGAATCCCAACATCACAAAGTACGCCAAGGAACTCTGAGATAATACCAAAGATTTGGACACACAAGAAACAACTATCAGAATGACCCGAGGTGTGTCAAATGCCTGTCAGTGCACGGCACCAAAAACTGCCCAAAAAAATAAAATATCACACCGGCACAATGCGTTAACTATAGAGGAGATCACTCCGTTAACTAAAGAAAATGCGCCGTGCACAGAAAACTTTTGGATGAGAAACTTTCCTCAGACTTTGCAAAGCAGGAAGATCTCTTCATCGTTGACATCTGTCAATGTAAAGCCAAAATCCAAATAACTATAGTCGTATTTACGAAATTTCCACTTCTTCACACACCCACCACTAGTGTGTTGTGCGTTCTCTTTATTTTCACTCCTACAATGCTTATTAATGCTCAATAAAAGTGTATCTCTATAAGGAAAACCTCTTTTCGCTTTATGAGGTAATTGTATTATATTTGGAAGAAGGTATAGGAAAGGTGGATAGAAACATATAAAAGGGGACCAACACAATATGGCTTTTACAATGAATAAAGGTGTGTACATTTTTAGGAAGATAAGAACATCAACTTTTAAAAGTTGACTTGATCACAACACCATCTACTTGGTTCAATCTTCAATAAATCAAGGCCACAGAGACAGCTATTTATATACAAACATCAAATGCTGAGAAAGTTCGATAAATAACTAGAACAATCCATTCACTATATTCAAATTGATGCACCGAATGAGCTATGTCTGTTAGCGCAGGGGGTTGAGAAACAACTACCTTCTAGACTGCTTTATACTACTATTGAGAAGTGAAACAGTTAGTGGTTTGTACAGTGTCCGTTAGATGTCCTTCTTAGCATCGCAACAACACATCGATGGTCCGATTCTTGAACCACGTGAGCTGTCATTTCATTTAAAATACTGAAATATTTCGCGGCGTCCCTGTAAGCAAGCCAGAGCGCCCAGATGGGTAACCACTGTCTAACAGTAAGACTTGATCAAGTGAATAACAAGACACCGGCAAAGTACACCCTCACCCTTCTTCAGTGTGCCAACCACACCTGGTGCAGATTGAACCAATGCCACTGAAAAGGGATATCAAAACTGCTGAATAAATCTAATTAGCTATGAATTATTTCAACATATCTCATGTTAGTCCAACACTAGATTATTAGCAAGCAACATGAATACACAAAGTGAGCTCCCAAATTAGTCTTAAGCTCCACTTTTGTATTATTTGTTTACGGGCGGTTCACGCAAGTGGTTGTGTTGCTCCTGAGACCAGACACTAATTGTGCTTTTTAAGCTTCTTTGATTAGAATAACATTGTCATCCCAATGGGATTCCAACTGAAGATTAAGTGGTTGAAAGGTGTGAAGCGCAAAGCTATGAGAAACTAATTACACTGGTCAACAAAGGCCGTGTCCCGTAGCAAATAAAGGCTGATCTAACTGTAATTACACTCGTCAACAAAGGCCGTGTCCCAGAGCAAATAAAGGCTGATCTAAATGTAACTACACTGGTCAACAAAGGCCGTGTCCCAGAGCAAATTAAGGCGGATCTAAATGTAATTTTTTCCACTGATTCCAAAACTGGTCTCAGAATTTTCTTCACATATAGTTTTAAAGTTATTCCCACTTTAAGATTATACATACATAGGAAAACTCTTTTCCAATCGGACTGAATAGCAATCGCAGTTAAGTTGACAGAACGACCCTCCCCCCTCTTTATGTCAAACCCTTCAAAGCTCTATTTATAACCCCAAGCTGTTCAAGGCCATGTTATTGACCTACTTTGGACACGTGAGTCAGATGTTTGCTTGCTTATTGTCTCAGTCAGCCCTCCTGGCCGGTTGGTGGTCAGAGTATGTTCTGTAAACATATAAAGCTGTATATTTATTTTTCATAAACTGTTATCTAAGTAGCTCAGTGTACATTTTATAGTGTTTATAATACCAAGTGGCACAATGCCTAGAAATTGTGTCAATCATCCGGACTCTTTTTGCTACATTTGTGGTGAGATAACATTTAAAAATTGCAAATGTGGTTTTACTCCACTCATTAAGAAGTTTACTTTGGATGCAAATGTTTTGGTGTTTCCTCGCGTCAGACTCTTTACGGGTTGGTCACTACATGAATGTTGCTGTTCCAATGATTTAGCGGGAACCAAAAGATCATTCAACAGATTGTTACATACATTTCAGGCAACAGTTCTAAATCAAAGCACACAGTGACACACTAATGTATCATCTGCCATGAGGCTTGTACCTCAGCGTGGAGAACTGCCTGTGCCAAAGCCTTCAGAAAATTCCACACTAGATGATGAACAAGAGGAAGAGCCTGTAGAACAAAGTGATAGTGATGATGAACAAGAGGCAGATCCTGTAGAGCAAAGTGATAGTGATGATGAACAAGAGGAAGAGTATGTAGAACAAAGTGATAGTGATGATGAACAAGAGGAAGAGTCTGTAAAACAAAGTGATAGTGATGATGAACAAGAGGAAGAGTCTGTAGAACAAAGTGATAGTGATGATGAACAAGAGGAAGAGTCTGTAGAGCATAGTGATAGTGATGATGAACAAGAGGAAGATCCTATAGAGCGTAGTGATAGTGATGATGAACAAGAGGAAGAGTCTGTAGAGCAAAGTGATATTGATGATGAACAAGAGGAAGAGTCTGTAGAAAAAGTGATAGTGATGATAAACAAGAGGAAGAGCCTGTAGAGCGTAGTGATAATGATGATGAACAAGAGGAAGATCCTGTAGAGCAAAGTGATAGTGATGATGAACAAGAGGAAGAGCCTGTAGAGCAAAGTGATAGTGATGATGAACAAGAGGAAGAGTCTGTAGAGAAAAGTGATAGTGATGATGAACAAGAGGAAGAGCCTGTAGAACATAGTGATAGTGATGATGAACAAGGGGAAGATCCTATAGAGCGTAGTGATAGTGATGATTATGTAAGGTTTATCCAACTTTTGAAGCTTCCTGTTTATCTTCTGAGCCACGTTTCTTAATTCAAGGAGATCCCAATTATCTTGTTGTTGATTTGAACCTATTTAAAAGGAAAGCTGAATTGTTAGGGTCTAGATTGAAAGGTTGGAATCTCCTCCACAAAGAAACAAAAGTATGCATTTTTAGGAAAAGGCCTAGTGACTTTAAGGATTCTTTTCTCTTGAAGATGGACTTGTTTTTTGCAGTTATGTTTGTTCCGCTATGGAATCACTTGATCACGGCTGCAAAATGTAGAAGTGTCTTTTATTTATACATTTTTCTAAAATTAGCTTGAAAGCTATACTTCTCCACAATGGAAATAAGTTCCCACCAGTGCCACTAGCTCATGCTGTTGATATTAAAGAAACCTATGCGGGCATGAAACTCTTACTGGAAAAAATCAAGTCTGAAGAATACAAAAGGAATGTCTGTAGTGATTTAAAAGCCATTACTCTATCGCTTGGACTTCAACTTGGTTTCACGAAGTACTGCTGTTTTCTTTGCGAGTGGGATGGCAGAGACCGGAGAAATCATTACAGCCAGAAACTGTGGCCAAAGCGAACGTCACTAACCCCAGGAAATAAGATTGTTGTCAATACACCCCTTGGTGATCTGGAAAAAGTGTATCTACCTCCACTACATATACAGCTTGGTCTTATAAAGAACTTTGTTAAAGCATTAGATAGAAGTGGACCTGGAATTACATACTTGAAAAATAAATTTCCAAGGATCAATGATGCAAAGATCAAAGAGGGAATCCTTGTAGGACCTCAGATAAGAGAACTGATCAAAGATGAAAACCTCGATGGTCAGTTGAACGAAGCTGAAAATGTAGCATGGGAGTGTTTCTGAACTTGTCAGGGAAACATACGGCAGACAACTACAAAGAAATAGTGGAGGATCTTTTAAAATATTACAAGACCTAGGGATGTAACATGTCTGTGAGAATACATTTCTTGGATTCACACCTGGATCTATTTCCAGCAAATCTTGGAGCAGTCACAGTGAATGATTCCACCAAGATATCTCTGGCATGGGAAAGCTGTAACAGGGCAAGTGGAGTCCAAGTATGCTTGCTGACTATCGTTGGACCCGTAAGAGGAATGTTCAGGAGGCAAAATACAGCAGAAAATCCTACAATTCTATCTTTTAGATAAGATAGTCCTTTGCTATGTATGAATTTGAATAAATTGAAAATTGACACGTAGACACCGGATTCAAACCCGGAACCTTAGGCTAAGCGTACTAATGCTTTTACAATGATCTCTGCAGCTAAAGTAATTCATTCATCCCCCAAGCTTAGCCTTTCATAAATATTTTATGGTATAGCGCTGCTTTCTTTCATGTATTGTAAATGAACATAATCTTGTAAACTTTAAGTGGGTGTCACTCAAAATCCTTACATGATAGAGAAATTCTAAAAATATATTAAATTCAGCACAAAAAATACTATTAGATTCCCCTATTTTCGTTTTTGGGACAGACCAGTGTTATCAAGCGTATTCCAGCTCGTACTTGGCAATGTGTTGCGTCTTCATCGCTCCCGTCATCGCAGTCAGCGACATGGTCGCACAAGAAGGCTATGGGGATACATTCTCTGCTGAAGTCACACGGCCAGTGATTGGGCGCACAATCCAGGCCTGGCACTCGGCACACAACGCCAACCTCCTGTAGACAATTACGACTGGGTACAGTAATGTAGCAGAGACAATTCGACTATTTTGTCACTTAAACTCAGAACACCTAATAACATATCAAATAATAATAGTAATAAAAGTGTAGTCTAAGTATACATATTTATTATTATTATTATTAGGTTTTTGATTTTAAATATAAATATAGCCACTCGGTACCAACTTTAGTGCTACAGGGCACTAGGGAATAGTGTCACTCAAAGCCAACTATAGCGCTACAAGGCAAGAGGGGATACTGCCACTCGTAAAGCTAGAAAAGTAGTAAAATGCAGTGCACTAACAAAATACCCAAGCAATTTTTACTTGATAAGATTATTAATGCTCAGGGGTCATAATGAGTAAAATAAGAAAATATATATAAAAAATGCAGGTACTTTGTATAACTTTAAAAATTGTTTGTCAATCATTAACTATTTTTGGGTGGATACATTTTCTGGGAGGAAAAACCAAACTATTCTAAAATGTAATTATCAATATTAAAATATATCACACTGTGAGATGTGAGTTTCGAACCCTTTATTGACAAGTAAGAGCAATCTGACCTCCTCTGCTCCACAGTCGTGGACGCCCCAGCCATTAAAGCTGCACTCGCGAATGGAAGTTTCGTTCCCAAGACACTGGAGGTCATCCACCAGGTACACAGGTGTACCCTCTGAGGGGCCATAGTGTGAATGGGACACGTATTCAGCGGCTCCGAGAGTGAATCCTAGCTCTCGACACACGACTCCAGCATCTCTCAGGTCGAACAGGTCATCACACACTGAGCCCCACTCTCCAAACACTGTGAAAACAAGACATGCGCGCCATATACTTTCCACAGATACAAGATAATGTGCTTGGAGGTTATCAATGTTCAGGGATGTAATCACTGATATTTGTGTTTTGACTAAAAAGGATTATTATTCACACTCATAGTAAAGATCAACCTCTGATTGTCCAGTTACCAAGCTTTGGAGCTCGAGGCATCTTCACAAAATATAGGTAACATATTTTGACCCATATAACCAACCGCTTAGCATTTCAACAAGATACTAGGCTAGATTGAACTGATTATGCAACTAAAGTATTGCTTTGTCATTTTAATCTATGAATTGTTAGATTTTTTCTATAGCGCAAATAATATTTTAAACACAAAAAAATCACACATTAATAAAATAAAAAGGATAACATTTATAGGTGTACGTTTGTTGAATAGTATGACAGAAAATATTTTGCATTGAATATATGCATTTAGTTTATTAATGTGTGGGGGTGTGCAAAGCTTCTAAAAACTCCACCAAATACTTATTAGCTTCAAACTAAAAAAGAAAAATTGTTTTATTGGCAATATATTGATTAGTTCAATTATGATTGAATATCAAATTACTGATGCAAAGGAAACATTAATATTAAAGTGGGTCAGTTAGATTTGTTGATGCCGTGTGTTTGTCATATTTTCCTACTATAAGCTGAGATTAGTGATTTTAATAAATTCATATTCATGTATTTTTCTTTAAAACTAATGTACAGGTAAATTTATTACTCATTTGCTCTTTGTAAACGACTGTTCTAAATTTTAAATG
The DNA here is from genome assembly GCA_902151455.1 of Timema bartmani. Classification (NCBI taxonomy): domain Eukaryota; kingdom Metazoa; phylum Arthropoda; class Insecta; order Phasmatodea; family Timematidae; genus Timema; species Timema bartmani. The sequence continues at coordinate 49,644 of CABFWB010002151.1, forward strand.
GTTCCACTGCTGTTTGGACAAGGTATTAAATTACTAACACATTCTAACTTTGTTCAATAGTTGATTAGGTTAATTGCTTCACTGCCTGTTTCATTCACACGATACAAATTTAGAAGAATTTCGTTATTTCATTTTGACCAAAAAACATACAATTTTAAAATAATATTTTAGCTTTTAATTTGGCAATATTTTTCTCAAGTGGATTATTTTCTATATATTGTAATGTATTCAAGTGATGAGAATTTCATACACATTTAGTAAAGATAAACCCATAATAATGACCTACGCGAATAGAGATTAAACTAAAAACTTGCCAGCAAGTTGAAAAGTAAATTTTGAATCAAAATGATAGACAAATAAAAGCACTGGTGAGTCATTTCTTTAAGTGTTAAATTATCTTCTTTTAAATAAATAAATTATTTAGATAAACCTAAAATTTGATGAAAAATTAAATCCTTTTTTTTTCATTGGTTCTAAATTTAGATATAAAAATGATGTGTGAAACAAAGAAGTTGAAGAGATATTAAGTCTAATATAAATGTTTAGTACCACTTAATACTCACGTTTATTTTAAAAAATAATGCATTTTTTAATTTAATATCAGAAAAGTTTTTTTAAACTGATATTGATTGCAATTTTTTATACTAAAAGTGATTTTTAAAATACCCAAATAACACAATAATCAGTTACCAATTATAACAAAGTTAGTTGATATCGTAAAAAATTTTAAATATATAATTGGAAACTCTACAGCTAAGACATCAAAAATGTGTAATAACAAGCATATTGGTGCACAATATTTTGTTTACATGAAACTATCCTAACTTTTTGTGCATCAATAAATACAAATTTTTGTGAAGTTGTTCAACTAAACCAATTTGTTTTTTTAAATATTTTTATCAGATTGAATGTAACAGGTCTGAAATAGTCTGATAGTAATGCTAAACACATCAAGTCAGGTCTACTGTCAGGCCTATTGATGATGGAGATATCACAGTCAGGTCTATTTGGATTGTCCTTAGTCAGGGCACATAAAAATGGCTCCTCCAAAATTCTAATTATTAAATCACAGATTTTCAAACCAATATGTTCTAAACATAGTTTGGCTTTTAAAGATAAAGATTTATGTTATTGTAAAACTAATGGCAGTATTATATTATTAAATTTGATCACAAGTTAAAATTTCAGGTAATATATCTGTGTGTGTGTGTGTGTGTGTGTGTGTGTGCACATGTGTGAGCATGCGTTTGTATGTGTGTATTACATATATATGCATCAAATTTCCTTATCCTGTGTTAACCTTTATGTTCCTTTTAGAGGTTCCTATCTATGTGTCCTATTATTCTTTACCAATTTCCTTTCTTTCTCTTTTGTGTATTTTTGTTTACTCATTTAGTAAGTTGTGTTGCTAGTTTCACTTCCTCCTGATGAGTTCAAATGTTTCCCCCACCTTTCCTATACCTTCTTACAAATATAGTACAAAACGTAAAGTTGTAATTTACCTTTGACTTCCAACCTTCCTTCATTTGAAGAATTGCCCCCACTCAGTCGAATCTCAAAATCCAAAAGTCTTATTGAACATTCAATTTCATCAGAACCATCATCACAGTCATTTCTGCCATCACACACCTGGGAAATTAAATAAATCATATATAGAGGTATACTTAGTTTTCTTTCATTGCATTAACATACAGAGTTATGTGTTATTGCCTGTGAAGTGCAAGTTATTTCAGTGAAGGTTGAAACCTGTTCAAATAGTTGGAGTTTATTTACCCTGGGGGTCGTGTGTTCAATATCTGTCAACCAGCTCATCACAGCGTAATTTACAACATTCCAAAAAGTCAGGCAGTATATCTTTTATCAAATTGTTTTATGTTTTTTGAATTTATTCCATACTTAGATATTTTCAAACTGGTCACACATCTTCAATAATGTTTTCAATCTAAAAGTATACAAAGTACTAAAAGTAGTGACCAGAGATCTCCAGGCAGCAAAGAAAAAATTTGGGACCTCAAAACCACCCTAGACAACCAAGGATTATAAAAAGGCTGATGTAGATTTAACTATTTCCCAATAAATATTTATTGTTGCCAGTAACATCATAAGAATCTATGTTTTTGGAGGATAAGGTGTAGTTTATGATAAAAAAAAAATCCTAGTTATGTCAGTTTGTAGGTTAGTACTAACATGAGAAAAATGTGTAGTTTTCTCTTTAAAATGAGATTTTATTTAGTTAGTATTTTTGTAGATTAGTACTAACACTAGAATGTATAGTTTTCTGATAAGAATATATTATATTTTAATTCTATTAATTTGTATTGTAGTGCTAGCAGAAAAGTGTGAACTTCTGTGATAGAAATAAAATATACTAATTGTTAGGTGAGTACTAACAGAATAATGTTCAATTTTCTGATTAAAAAATTGAATATATCCTAATTCTGTTATTTATTACGTTAGTACTAAAATAGAAATATTGTATATTTTTTTGATAAAAATATATTATATCTCAGTTCTGTTATTTTGTAGTTTAGTACTATATCTTAATTCTATTATTTTGTAGTTTGGTAGTAACATAAAATAGTTTCTAGTTTCCTAATAATAGAATCCATACAAATTTTGTTATTTTGTAAGTTAGTACTAACAGAAATATATTGTAAACTTATCTGAAAGAAATAGATTACGTAAATTGGGGTGAATAGGGACACTTTTTAAGGTTTTTATCTAATAACCGTTTTGTTTTTAAGATATATTTATTTTAAAAATGTGGAACCTAATTCGGTTATTTAGACACATTCTCATGCATTCAATAATATTGTTTGATGAACAGGATGACCAAATTTATTTTTTATAGCCATGTCCCTATTCACCCCAAGGTTGGGGTCAATAGGAACATGGCCTACATGTATTTTTAATATATAACCCAATTGAAGCCACCATTGGGGTTAATAGGGACATAATTATTGTTTTAAAAGTTTAAAATATTGAAATAACAAAAAATATTTGATGAAAAATGTAACTTGTCTAATATACATAGATAATCTAGATTTTAAACATGTGCCTGCCTCTTCTAACTGTTGGATCAGACATTATTAACTTAATATGGCATAATAATTTTATTAAACTAGTCATAAAAACATTGTCCATCCATCCATTCAGATTTGCTCCTATTACAACGAGCTCCTGGCGACCCCAAAGGTCATAGAAATGTTCTGACTTGTAAATTATGTAAGGGGGGGGAGG
>CABFWB010002151.1:54634-102134 GCA_902151455.1 Timema bartmani
TTATATCGATTGAAAACTATAAACATTCACAGATCATCACTGTAAAACTAGTACAAATCACAGATCATACTCGAGAATGAAGATGTTTGGCTCGAGTTGTTACGTTAAGTTACGTGAATCGTGATCACACATACGTTAAGTTAACTTTAAGTTAACGTTACGTTAAGTTACGTTAAGTTAACGCAAGTTAACGTTACGTTAAGTTACGTTAAGTTAACGCTAAGTTGATCGTGATCCCGGCATAACTCTCACCGCGACTCACGCTGCTAGGACAATCACCCTAACTCTCACCGCGACTCACGCGGCTAGGACCAGCACCCTACCGCCCCACCTCGAGACTTCCTAATGTTCCACAGCGACTCACGTTGCTGGGACATCCTTCTGTTCTACCGCGACTCACGTTGCCGGGACATCCTTCTGTTCCACCGCGACTAACGTTGCCGGAACACTCTCGCCGACCTTTTTCCTACCCCTACTCACACGTGTCTGAACACAACGTTGCCGTCGTCGCTACATCAACCAGTTACCCCCGAAGCCGCAGTGAGGGATAACAAGCTGTGGCAGAAAACATTACGGAAATATTGGACTTAGTTTGATTCCAAATTCGTTCCGAGTACTTACATCATTTTTATAAATCATCTTTCATTTACCTGGGTTATCTGACAAGTTGCTCTCATTATAATTTATAATATTTTCTGGAGGAACGTCAGCCAGAATTTTCTCCAATTCATCAAAATATTGACCTATCACAGTTGGAGAAACTTTAGCCCTCTTGCACTTGATGTTCTGGCTTAAACGTTGGGCCAATTGGTTTTTGTGCCATTTCAAAAAATGATAGGGCCCATTCCAGCCCAGGCATGCTCAAAATAGCAGGCCCACAACATTAATAGGAACAAACAACATTATCCCTCTGGTCACTACATACCACCCTGGACTCTCAACAATTTCTTGAAAACAGGTTTCCCCATACTGCAATCCTCCATCATTACACAGAATATCTTCAAGGAGCCTCCAAAAATAACCTATAAACAACCAGTCAATCTACACAACTTAGTTGTAAAACCCAAGCTGCCAGACCCCACAATTCAGCCCGAACCCAAACAAATATCAAGTTCATTTCCCTGCAACCACACCCCCTACAAAACCTGCACCATATATAAACCAACAAATTCGTTCTCCAACAACATGACTAAAATAAATTATACTATAAAAGGCCACACCATACTTGTGATTCTGAGAACCTCATCTACCAACTGGAATGCAACCAGTGCCAAGCACAATACATTGGTCTCACAACAGAAACACTAAGAAGGAGAATGAATGGTCATCAACATGGCACAAAAATGAAAAATAAAGATAAGGCTGTAGTATCACATGCTGAAACCCATAATCTGGACTTTAATTAATCACTGTTACACAACCAAGGTGGTCAAATCCTTGAACAAATAAATATGCAACCCTTCACAACTAAGGATATGGGAACTGGCCCATCAATATATTATCAAATCCAGACAAGCCCCTAACCTCAACTTTATGTAATTCCTCTCCTTCCTACCAGCACACTTATTATTACATTCAATGCCACAATAATAATAATAATAATAATAATAATAATAATAATATAGTATATAACACAATTTTTAGTTTTTCTATCTATCTATTTATTCATAGTGCTGTCATCTATACAGTGATATCATAACTGAAAAACAGCCGGCTGTGGACAGTCAACCTTGCAGTTCAACCAAGAGCATCAGTCTACTCTCTTGACCTGATGAAGCTGTCTGTGACAGTGAAAGCTTGTCCTTTCAAATGTGTTTATATGTTTTTTATTGTTCTATCTAAACAATTTCTACTCCAGTATCACCAAGGTAAGTGTGCTAGCTATCTCTCCTAATTTAAACCATGATTTTAGCCTAGTGCTCTATTCCAAATAACCTTAGTATTTAGAATAATTTTGGGATAGAAGACAATGTAAAAGAATTATTTTTTTATTCTTAGTAAAAGGCTCAGTATAGTGTGATATCATATACTACAACTTCCATAGATACTTTCATGTATTCATAAGTCAAGTCATGTGATCCGCAGCTGCCAATAAAGATTACCAATAGCTCTCAAGTGTTATTAATGTTGGCCGCAAGATAATATGTTACCATTTGTAAGATTCTTTCTATGGCAATTGGACTGTAGTAAACAAAATTGTACGGACACATAACCTTGGAGCACGTGACGACAACATGGTGGCTATTTTTGAAGATTCAATATAGGCTTAGGTGTTTAAAATCGATTAAATTTAAAGAGTAATTCCCTAATCTTGAAAAGATTCTTGTAAATTTAAAAATGTGTTTTCAAGAGTTCGACAGCCACTCTCAAAGATAAATATTCTAGATAAGACAATTATAAAATGAAGATGTTTTCAACCCCATTTTTCAAAATTCTATATCTACACTTTTTTTAAATGATGCGTATACAATGTTTGGGAAAATACTTTAATAAATCAAGAAATACCCAAATAGGTGGTGTGGGGTATAGGTAGTGTGGGGTACGGGTGGTGTGGAGTATGGGTGAGGGTTGATATTGCTTAAGGTAATGTTGCATATATAATGAATGTATGTCCAATCAGATCAGTTTGTAAAATACGGGTATGTCAATCAAAACTATTTCCAGTTGGGAGAAACGTAACACAACCTCTGAAAGTCAACATTTTTCACAACAAACCATTTTAAAACTAACAAGTCTCAGAACTGACTGAAGCAGACAATTCATCAGTATTTATTCCCACCGCATCTTTCTACTAGTTCAATGTATACACATTTATTTTAATTACATTAATAGGTTAGTAGTGAGGAATATAGAGGAAATGTACCCAAATTAACTTAAAGGGAGTGTGGGAAGCCATCAGTAGTTTCGTCCAGGATTTTGAACCTGACCTTAAATTCACCAACAAACCAGACTAAAGGAGCAATGTGGGATATTCATCACTCGATACGTGGGGACTGGATCAGGGTTCAAATACCAGTTTGTAGTGAGGGTAGTTTTCCAATCTCCTTCCATGCAATGTGGTTACACTTCCTCTAAATCAAACACTTCTCAATCCTAGGATGATGGCATATTATATCGTGGAATGGTTAGTGGGACACAATGACATAATAAAAATCAATGTTATTATAATGTTTTAAACTAATGTTGACAGAAAAATATTAATACATATAACATAAATATTGAGTTTACGCACCACACATGCTATTGCAATAGGAGTGTTTTATTTGTGGGTTAGTCCCGACACAAGAATAATGTGCAGCCCTCAATGTGTTACTTACTGAAGAAGCACTTATACATTTCTGGTTGTCACATGTGAAGTTGTTGTCACAATGAATGCTCTTGCTTTTCAACTCATAATATTCCCACTCTTGGAGTTGTCGCAAATGTCCTGTTAGACCAACATTACTGTCACTAAGCAAGCACACTCCGTCTCTATCACTGAAACATTACATTTGTTTTACATCAAACATTTATATTTTGTTAATGTGATCTTTTATCTTGATCTGAAAAAAATATCTGGTGATTTGTTAGAGAGCTTGACCTTATGTTCATCTAAATCAGTTCTTAACAAGAATTTTACCTGAAAGTGGAAACTTTATCTAACCATATTTTACAAAAGATATAATATACAAATATATATATATTTGTGACTGGTGAATATTAGGCCTAAGTTAGTCTAGACCTGCTCTAGACTTTTAGTCTTTCGATGCAAACTTCTCAAACTTGTTTATTTATTAACATGCACCATTAAATATTTCAAGAGCTGTTCATTTTATCAGAATATAGTAAAAGGTGTGATACTAACCAGATTGTATCCTCAAGAGGAATCATTCAAATCTACAAACCCAATATTTACAAGTGTACTGTATTTTATTTTGTTTATAATAACAAGGGGTGAGCACGACTAGATTAACTTTTGTCTGTTTAGAGTTTACATTTAAAATAAAAATGTTTTCGTTAATTACAAAGCTTAATGAGGGTAAAAGATATTAAAATTATCTATTTATTTTAAATTATTATAATTTAACTCTTTAAGGAAAAACTCTTTTTGCTTTTTGAAGTAGATTTTGTTAAATTTGGAAGAATTTGCATAGAAATGGGTAGAAATACATAACAGGCAACAAACACAAAATATGGCTTTTACAATTAAACCACCTTACACTGCTGCCACTGAAAAGAGATGTAATGGCTGACTCTCTAAGAAAGTCTATCGTTACCACCCGATCCCTGTATCTAGATTTCATTTTATCGGAACTCATCAGGAGGAAGTAAAACTCACAACGCAACTTCCTAAAAGAGAAAACCGAAAAACACAAAAGGGACGAAACATAAAGGACAAACAGAGTGGATATAATGATCAAATCCAGTATATGTTTAGTATTCATTTATTCAAATCAAAATATAAGGTTATGTATGTATTTATATAGGCCTATTCATTTTTTATTTGCTTTATTTCTACTAATTCTTCATTTTAGACTCCAGCAGTGGCGCTGTCCAATATAAGCAGGATTATCGCAAGTCCACTGTTATAATAAAAATAAAATAAAAACTCACCACTTCTATTTAATTTCTCCAGATGTTATCACAAATATTCCCATATTTGTATGACTCGACTTGAGGATTGAACAATACTGACTCTACCAAATGTTTGTCTTCACCAGTAAATTCTGCCGTGTTTTATTTCAGCGTCAAAAAACACGTTGCTTATGTGTGCCGCGCAACACTAATGGTCTGAGAACGGTCGGGTTCACTTTGTCTCGGTCGCTTGTCTCTGTCGAGTGCAGTGAATGGCACCTTAAGTAACACCTAAATTTAGTCGGGCCGCCAAGTTAGATCATCTGTAGCCTGCTCTTTCACTACAGCGCCTGACCTAACTGCAAGATGGCTGTTACGATAGATAACTGGCACAGAATATTTAATATAAGTCAGCTATCTTGGATATTTTTATTCTGATCTGAATAAATTTCACTCTGCTTGGATTGTTTTATGATTCTTATATTTCATATTTTGAGTAAAACAACATTTTCCCAATTTTACCTGTTTTCTTGAATTTTCCTGGATGGTCTCTTCAACACATATATAACAGCCAATGGAAGCTGCAATGCTGTCCAGAAATACTTTCCAAAGTTCGGAAATTGTGAGGACTTTCCTTATTTTACTAGTCACTAACTGTACAGCAGAGTAAAAAACATTAAAATATCAGTTACTGTACACATTAAACTGAGTGTGCCAGTATTAATGTCCTATGAGAAGCAAGTTGCGCTTCAAACAAACTTTTGTTAGCACATCGACAGATTTTATCAGATCAAAGCAAAGAATTTAAATTGTTCTGTGAGTACTTAGTTTTACTCTTACTTTGTAAACAAAAATTCTTCTTTACACACTTACAAGATATTTTATTTTAAATTATTCTACCATGTCTATCAATGATAACAAACAACACATGAATGTTATATATTAATTAGGGGACGGGCGCCTGAACCTACTTTGCCCAGGGTGGTACTATCTGGGACCCAAACACACATACTGTTAACATGCTCAGCCTACATACTGGAAACTGAAGGAGAGACACGTAAACTCGAGTGCCTCCAAACAATGTTTGGCGCAAGTGTTCACGTCTGTATGCAGCCACTTCTCTACGTTGTGACCCTCCAAATGTTTAGAACCGTGGTAAGAGAATTCCTCAAGGTATCCAGTACAGCTCTGTTCATCGTGACCATTCGAACAATCCTGAAATACCAGGCCAAGATATATCATGAGCCATTGTGTCGGACTAAGGCAGTGCATTTAACACGACAAAAATACTTTGGAAAAAGAAGAATCTCTCAAAATTCACCTTAAGAGACTAGAACATGTAATTAAAATGTGTTAGTAAGGAGCACTTCCAATAGAATGTATACAGTCGACTGAGCAGCTTAACAAAGAACAACAAAAGACAGGCAGACAATAATGCTTCCTGGTAAGGAAACATTGACATACATCAAAACCTCAGGAGAAGTAACAAAAATAATGCATGCGTGCATATTAAAAATGACCTATATTTCACTTCATCTTTACCCTGCTTCTACTGGACAGAAAGTTAATGTCTACTTCTAGAAGATAATCCCTTGGCCTATTTTTAACTCTATCCAAACTCTAATAGTGTGTCCAGTGAAAGCAGTGTAGAGTGGTTTGAGCCTGCCTAGACTAACAATGAACAGTGTTTACCTTCTCTCCGTCACAAACCCAAGCAGACGCTATGCACTCGGCCGGCGCACACTCAAACTGTTTAGGACCACATCTCGAGGTGTTGGCTGATGTCTGTTTCGCTCCTAAATAAAGAAAGGACATGGTCTAAGACATCTTTATGTTCCTTTTGTATTAAACATATCAATGACTTTAGCTACTGCCCAGTGAATCAACAAGTTAGCTACGATTAAATGTAAATGTAACCATATTGAAGCTGATTTAGATTTGTTGAGTTACTTCAGAAGTAATCAAAACATGAGTGCAAAATAAATAAATATAGCACACATTGAGTGGATTCTATTGTCCTAAGAGAAATATAAAATACATGTCTATATCAAAGAACTTGAAGATAGAAAGCAATAAATATGTCATCTATTGTGTGTGTGCGCCATACAATTTCTTTCTATCCAAATGGGCTGCCCACAAATCTCCTATTTATCATTTGTAATCGGCACGTTTTAAAGTTCCCCGCATGGACCCCATACAACCATTTAACCATCACTACTGGGATGCAACAACCAAACAATTACAGCAATTCATGTAATAAAATAAATTCCAGGAAAGTGCTTTACCACCAGTGAAATGGAACATAAGGACTTCTCCTCTGTAAAGTTGGAACACGCCTCTCTATTAAACAGATTATTGAAAAAACAATTTTTTTAATTGAACAAGCGAGTGCTAATTGCACAAGACTTTGTCTGAATGAAAGATTGTATCAAATAAAAAATTAGGCATTTTTAGAAATTACCATACAAAAATGTGTCAGATTTTACTGCAGCATGTGGTACAATGTACCAACCAAAGATAGTTCTAAGTAACATCGTCTGCACCAAACAAGGTAGTTGTATTTACAGTGAACATCAGACAGTCACTATTTTATGGCAGGTTCAAGCCAACTGGAAAATAAATGCATCACTTTGGACAAAATATGCAGGATAAACATTTGAAATCAAAGTCTTAACATTTTGGCAGAAAAGTAAATATGGATGAAATGAAGGAGTAATTGTGAGATCATTAAAAGAAAGTGAGTGATATTTATAGAGGCAGGCTTAACAAGTTCTCATCAATCTCAAATTGAATTTGATGACTGGAAGAATGCACACACAAGAAACACAGAAAAGGAAAAATGAAAACATTTCCGGTATTAGTTTCAAGAGTCAGCCTCGGATGATACAGAATTGTAAGTAAATACTATAGTGGAGTTTTAAGAAGAGAAGTTATGGTAGTTACATGGAGTTATGGATGTTTAAGGTGGTGACGTAGACAATAATCTTAACAATGACAGATATCTTGACTGTACTCATCTCCTGTAAGAGTTTGAACAAACAAATAACTTCACATAGTGGAAAAATTTCATAACTTGCTTCGGGCCATTTCTCAACTAAACAAACTCTGTCCTCTCCCCTTCTTGGCGCAGATCACTGTCCTCGACACTGGCTCTCAGTCTAATAATGAAGACAGTAACTCAGAGTGACTGACAATTGTTAGGGGGAGGAAAATTGTTGGGCAAAAGGTTGGGGTAATTCTATGACCTTCACTGGCTCAGCTCTTGCAAGGTCTTAGTAATTAGGACATTTATATAACTTTGATTGATAATTTTGATAGATTTACAATTTGCTGACACTTATAATTAAAAATGGTCACAATACGTTGTGAATATTGCTTTGTTTTTAGATACTAAAACCTGCATTTACATCAATATAAAGTGGACGTGGAGGAAGACAACCTGAAAGAAGAGAGAGGTTAAGACTAGATATAAACAAACACACTTCTCTCTCCCCTTTATTCTTACACTTTCACAGTTACACATTGTTTGAATTTTCAGAAATATTCCGCTTTCATATGAAGAAACATATTAGTACATAAATAACACATTAAACACAAAGAAAGATGATATATGTTACAGTATGCTTGAAGAATTTGTAAAACAGCTGAAAGCTTGCACACTTCACACTTCAGATTTAAAAATGAAGTGTACATGATTAAAGGTGTAAGAGAGAAGTGTGTTTGTTCCTAACTCTCTTTCAAGGTTGTGTTCCTTCACTATCTCTTACTTTACATCACTTTACAGTGTTACATTTGTTACAACACATCAGGTCATTTGATCAACACTTACATTTACTATGATTTGAAAGTTAAAATAGAGGTATTGAGAATTGGTCTTTGTGTACCAGCATATGACAATGATCACCTGAACTAAAGCAGGTAGGGATGTCACAAAGCTCCATCATCCCACGGGGCCCCACAAAGCACCAGGGGTGTCCTTCTGTCCCACCGACATTCCGGCAGTAGTTGTGTCCTGTTAGAGACATCGTTCTCTCAGCCTCCGACACCTTAAACCTCAAGTATGGAACTACTTCCTCTAGGTCCCAATGTATGCAGGGCATGCCATTGATAGTGACGTTAGCCGCCCCTGCGTACTCTTGACCAACACCAGCAACACAGCCTGGATGTGGGACACAAGAGTGCTGTTAACAGACAAGTTGACAAGTGTCAGCGTTAAAGACTTATGTTAGTTCCTCCCTCTATCGTTGTGTCAACTCATCACACTGTTTCTCCCCCCAATAAGCCTGTCCTCTAGGTGTAGAGGCTCTGACCAATGTCCAGGTGAGGTTTCTCGCAGATGTAAGGGTGAGTGTGCGACACTGCGCAGTCCTCGATGTCCCAGTAGAAATAGTTGGCTCCACACAGAGACCCGTCCTCAGCACTGGAGTAGTACGGGTGCTGACAGGGGAACAAGCGTCTGGCTTCCACACAGAGAGGTCTGTCTTTCGTACTGGGAGGAACATGGACATTGTTAGTCCAACCTGCAAAGAACATGGACACTGTTAGTCCAACCTGCAAGGAACATGGACACTGTTAGTCCAACCAGCAGCACGGCTCACCTGTCCACCACTTGGTGAAGGAGAAGGGCTGCTCAGAACCTTCCCAGATCCAAACAGAGCGTCCAAACACTGAGACTCCGACACCCGAGGTTATGATGCTGGGAATGTGAGGGTGTAGCTGCACCAACCACTCAGAGATAAAGTCACTTTCTGCCTGAAACAACAACATACAGAGTCAGGGAGGAATACACCATACACCAGGGAATGACATTTCAAGTCTGAATACACTAGTTAGACTAAAATCTTTGGTCGCCACTATTTTATAATCATGATTATGAAACATAAATAACAATTTTTTAAAAGTATTTACTTTAGCACTTTATATTTATACTGAAATATCACTTTTCAAACACAGCTGTTGGGCCAAACTCTGACAGGGAGGGTGAACACTGTTCACTGTGAATCTTCTCCAGTGTCTGATTCAAAGTCAGCGAAGGACGCAAAAGTTTGTATTCTGTCCACTATTCTAACAAAAGATACACTAAACAGACTTGGGTTTAAGTAGCCTATGAAGAGCTTCTTTATTTCTTATATCCAAAATTGAATTGTTTTCTTGGGGACGCCAATCCAAGGTGTCAAAAACATGCAGAGATGTAATCACATTTGTTGATGGGTCATTCCATGTGTAATCAACACACCCCACAACCTGACCCTCTTGGATTTTTATCAATTTTTTTATAAGATGCTCTCAATAAATAAATAGCTATGATATGTTTTATTAAATTTTATCTTTTATGGTTTGAGAGAACATTTGAAATGGAGTCGGCGACGCAGTGGTCCTATTCCTCTGTATTGTGCCTGAGATACTGTGCCAACAGAACAACAGGTGCTTTGCTAAAGGAAGTGATGTGAACAAGTTATCACAAACTATATGATACCCTTTGTTTACCCGACTGTAAGCACTTTCATAACGACTGTGTGGGTCAAACCATTTTCTTTTATCTGATCTCTGTGGCTGTTAGGCCTGCTTCTTGCACCAAGGTAAGGATAAAAACCAGGACTGTAGTTGACTCCAGAATCACATATCATCCAGAATTTGATTACCCAACGATGACGGTGTTTGTTTGGAAAGTACTGCTGTAGTTGTGTGACATTTTATACCCACTAAACTCTCGTCAATGCTCAACTGCTGGCGGGGGGTGTAGTAATGTCTGAAAACTCTGATGGCATGGTCAATTATAGGTTGAAATTTGGCACACAGACTGTATAATAGGTCTTCAGTGGGGGGGTGGGGGGCATATTTGGAATTGTCTACGAGATGAAAAAAATTTAGTAAATCTAGAATCTGTTTCGAGGGAACATGTGTCTGAACCAAGGAGTTGACAGCAATTATTTTTTTGACCATTAACTATAAATGGTTGGTTTACGAACTATACCCATGTTCAGGATGCAAGCTATAAAAGCTTTGATTTCCTCTACAGTTGTAGGTAACCACTTATTAGCTCTAGAATTTGGAGATAGGTTTCTGTGTGACTACAGATATCGATGGACATATCTGTTTGTTTCGGTGATCATCAACTTTAGCAGGGTTATAGTAAGATAAAGCCTAAAATAAATAATTGGCTTGGAATCATAAGGGGGAGCATGCGTCAAACCTGGTATTTACGCATAAATATGTTGAGGCTGTAGAGGATTATCCTGATCTTCCTTTCATCCCAGTCAGAATCACTCGTATTGACACTCGCGCTATCAACGTCAGCTGCCGCTTATACTTGTTCCAATGTTTCACTTTCACTTGAAGATAATTCCTGTTAATTTTCATTATTATAAATTCAGAATCACTGCTTTCAGAATCACTAACAAATTGATCACTCTCGCTTAAGCTATCACTAAGTAATAAGTATTGCGAGCAAGGCCGTAGCCAGCCAATAATTTCAGGGGGGGTTTGGTGAGCCCATCCACAAGTTGACGGAGGCTAGAAAAAATTCTAAATAAAAAACTGTTCTAGAAGCTATCTGAAGTGTTTTTTATGGCAACACTACTCCATAACTATTGGAGGCTAGGACAAATTCTAATTATTAAACGGCTTTAGAAGCTCTCTAAAGTATTTTCTATGACAACACAACACCATAGCTGCCGAAGGCTAGAAAAAATTCTAAATAATAAACATCTCTGGAAGCTCTCTGAAGTACTTTTTATGGTAACACAGTCCCCTAATTTGTACTTGTACCTTAATTTTGATATTGTTTGAACCATAAATAAAGCTATATATATTTTGTTCATAAAATTTCGGGGGGGGNCATAAATAAAGCCATATATATTTTGTTCATAAAATTTCGGGGGGGGTTTGAACCCCGAAAACCCCCCCCTGACTACGGCCTTGATTGCGAGTATTTCTTTGTATTTAAACACAGCTTTCCTCTTAGCAACCGTGTTGCTTATAAACAAGGCCAAAGATAAAGCTCATAAAGCTAGAAAATAATTTTCGTGTTCGATATATCGAAACTCTAGCTGCAAAGACAATATAAAAGTAGCTTGAACATACTAGAATGCAGTGTAAATAAAATCTCCCCTATCTGTTGACTTAATACTGAACTAAGAGCTCTAAAACATGGGACCGCTGTAAGCGATGCTGGCAATTTTAGCATATATTATTCACATCGCTCTGAGCGACATTGACACTCAAAGGATTGATAAAATACAGAGAAAATTTGGCACATCTAATTTTATAGCAAGAAAATCAAAGAAACTGATGAAAGATAAAGGGATTCTTTCATCACCCAATCCAAAACCTGGAAAAGTATTGGGTAATGAAACAACTGATTTTGTGAATAATGTTTATAAAATCGATGAGATAAGCCGTGCTATGCCTGGGAAAAAAACCCCTCTGTATCCATGTAGATGGAAGGTGAGAAATTGCATGTGCAAAAAGTTTGATGCTCAATAATCTGAATGAACTATATTTGTGTTTTTTTTTAAGGAGAAACATCTCCTGATAACCAAATAAGGTTCTCTACATTTTCTTAGCTTTGGCATAAAAACTGTATTCTTGCCTGCGCTAGTGACACCCATAGTGTGTGTGCGTGTACTATACAACAAAATTACAAGTCAAAGCTAGAAGGAAGCAAAATAAAAGAATTAACAATAGAGGAGTACGTGTGGAGAACGTTCTATAGTTTCATATCAACATTTTTTGGCTAAACTCATGTGCAGCCATTCTCAGCCCACATAACTTTCGGAGACTTTCGATCAACGATTGAAACAATAACAAAGTCAACCGATTACTAAATTGGAGAAATATTTTTGAAGCTATAACAGACAGGCATCTTTTTTTACTACAATGAAAGCTACAGTGAAGGACAACCAGTATGTAGTTGTATGTGATCTTGCTGAGAATTATTATTTTGTATTATGAGATGAAGCACAAGGTTTCCACCCGAATAATTCTCGAGCAACACTATATCCTTTGTTATCTATTATAATGAAGGAAGTACAATGAAAGATTTAATTATGGTTATGATTTCATATTGTTTGACCCATGATACAGTTTCAGTTTGTAAGAATTTTAATTCTGTCGGTTTTTATTTGTATTTAGTTCTAATTTATTCTTAAGTGTTTATTTATTTTGAAGCGACTAGCACGCCATGTGGCCAGAAGTCATACTACATGTAATTAATTCTCGATATATTCATTTTAAACTAATTAGAGTCTTATTGTTTTCAACGGACATTGCACTGCGTCGAAGGAAACATCTAATAATAACAATATTTTTATCAGATCAAGAAATATATTTTTTACCGGGGTTTTGTCCAGATATTCCGTCCACATTTTAAAACAATACTGATCAGGTGTAAAAATTTTTAACGTCTTCTAAGAGACACATAATGGCCGCCCTATAAAAGAAGGAAATAAATGGACTCGAGCAATGGGGGAGGGAAGAGAGGTATAAAGAAGTGTGGCTTTGCATCTTGAATCCAAAAAGGACACAGACGTATAAAAAATAAAAATAGTGATAATGACAAGTTTTATTGGTGCCAATTACACCAAAAGTGTTCCCAACGACATGAAAAGATGGCACAACGACTTGAGACAAATTTAATTACCTCCAGACCACGGCTATGACTTGCAAGTGAGTTTGTCTGATTCATTAACATTTTCAACGCAGAAGACACTTCAAGACTCCATTAACATGAGGTGATATCAACTTAAATTTTAGTCATGATTTATCCTTTGTTTTAAACTACAATTTCGACTAGACTTCATTTTTTGACAGATTAATGACTTCGACAAAATGCAATGACCTTATTTAGTATTTATTGTTTTAGTGTCCAACGACCAAAATCATAGAGGAAATTGATTATAAATGTATATAGTATATGTATTTAAGAATTTAAAATTGTTTTATTAAATATTAGTTAGTTTAAAAGTCCGCTTAAACAGTAAAGGTATATTTTTTTCCAACATGACCCAGAGGTCCCGAGAGAGTACCGTGCTCGGTTTGATTCATTATTATTGTTATTTTAAGTTTTAACCTGAAATAGTAAATTGTTGTAAAATATAAATGTTGGTTGTAAATCTGAGCTAGTCCACCATTTATTTATCACCTGTTTTATGTATTTTTATATGACGTCACTGGACTTAAAGTTAATAAATAGATAAATAACATTTTTTTATATATGTATTTCCCCCTCTTTCCTATTAAAATAAACATCCTCATTATTATTAAAGTTATATTAAAGATTATTTTAACACCAATTTTCACAAGTTCATTTCAACGACATATGCTACAGTTTTTGTGTGATTAATTTGATCAGTAACCAAACCAAATAATTTACTTCTCTGATGTTTTTCCAGCACTATACAAGAACAGAAAGTGTAGTGTCTTTTCATAAGCTACAACATTGAATTTCAAAAACTGGACACTAAATCATTAATAATCATATTCCACCAGAACTAAAATAGTATAATGTTCTAAACTCATTGAGCTCCATTCCACTGTGTACGTCCCAATTTGACTATCTCCCATGCCACACAACCGGCTAACGCTAAAATGTTTTTTAGACTGAAAGCGCGAGGCAATGAGGTGCGTCAACATCGTGTGTTCGCTAAGGCCACCGGGAAGAGTGAAGTACGACGTTCTCGGTGCTAGATGGTGTCACGCGTAAATAACACTGTTCTGGAGCTTTCCAGGGCTCTCTCGTCCCATATTCCCCATCCACTACTACCCCTCCCCCTCTCTTTTCTTTCTTTGTATCTATCTTGTGTGTGTAACCCCTACTCCCCCCTCTCTGAACAACTGATATCGGATAAATACTGCCAAGAGATCAGAGTACAAGTCACTCTTGGCAGGATATCTATCTTGGGCACATCTACGTACTCCCAAAACAATGTAAGCTCTAAATTAAGTTTCGGCATTTGTAATTCTAAATTCCTTTTCGGCTTAGTATCGTAATTTAAATATTCAAAGTCCTTTTAACTTGTGCATATTTAATATGTTTAATATTCAAAGTCCTTTTGACTTGGGAAGAATACAAGGATGTTAAATATTCAGAATCCTATCGATTTGTGAATCTTACAATTTAATATTTAGAGTCCTTTTGACTTGAGCATATATGTTTCATGTTCAAAGTCCTTTTAACTTGTGAAGAATACAAGGATGTTAAATATTCAGAATCCTATCGATTTGTGAATCTTACAATTTAATATTTAGAGTCCTTTTGACTTGAGCATATATGTTTAATGTTCAAAGTCCTTTTGACTTGTGAAAAGTGCAAGAATGTTTAATATTCAGAATCCTATCGATTTATTGATCTTACATTTTAATATTCAGAGTCCTTTTTGACGTATGCATATTTAATATGTTTAATGTTCAAAGTTATTTTGACTTGGGAAAAATACAAGGATGTTTAATATTCACAATCCTATCGATTTGTGGATCTCACAATTTAATATTCAGAGCCCCTTTTTTATCATATTTCTAGGTAAATACCAGAGGTGTTTTCTATCAAATATATATATATATATATATATATATATATAACTTTTTTATAAATAAAATGTTAAAATAGGCAATTCTATACAAGGATATTCTAGTCTAGGTTGGCACTACTGCTAACTGTGTCGTTTGTTTGATTTAGCTGATCTGTGTCTAAGCCTATAAACCTGTGTAACACTTTAGTCATGCTCAGTCTAAAACCGGTTAGTTAATTCTATAAACCTGGGTACTCTGACAGGTTATGGGCCCAGGCTTGTGGTGATTTGTGGATTTTAGGACGGGTAATGTTTATAAGTCAAGTGCGCTCAGTAATACGCGTGAACTGTACGTGTTTGCTTGTTTTGCTTTTTTGTGACGCCGTTGCCAATCACCATCGCCATAATGGTTTTAGAAGAAGACAAAACTTACAGAATTCCGCTTTTTGATGGTACTAATTTTGACAACTGGAAGTTTCGGGTAGAAACTCTTCTAGATGAAATTGATTTGTTGCCCTTTATTCAAGGTGACTATCGGGACTTAGTAAAAATTGCATCTAGTGATAGTGCTGAAATTAAGGCGGAAAAGGAAAAAGAGCTGGACAAGCTTCGTAAAGCCGATCGCAAGTGTAAGTCACAGATTATACAACGAATCTCAGATAGCCACTTGGATTGTGTGAAGGATAAGAACACCGCTTATGATATATGGCAAGTGCTTCGTAACACATACGCTCGCAAAGGTATTGCTAATCAGCTTTTACTGCGCAAAACCTTGTTGATGATGAAATTTGATCCCTCTTTAGAGACACTTGAAGTGCATTTTATTAGGTTTGATCGTACTATTCGGGAACTGAAATCGTCGGGAGCTAACCTCGAAGAACTAGATGTTGTCTGCCATCTTCTCTTGACTATGCCATCAGAATATCAAGTTATTGTCACTGCCATAGAAACACTATCTGCTGATAATCTCAACCTGGCATTCGTAAAAACGCGCCTACTTGATGAGCAGAGCAAACGTCAAGCAGAAGGTATTGATGGATGCAGCCAATCATTTTCTAGCGTTACTGATAGGAAGGCTACAAAGTTGAAATCTTCGCAACTGGAATGTTGTCCTAATTGTAAAGAAAGCATTTCAAAGCAAGTTACTGGGAATAAGTGTTTTTTCTGTCATAAAGCTGGTCACTTTCGTTCGGACTGTCCAAAATTGAAAGGCAAGAAGCAGCAAAAGAATTCAACACGCAAAGCAAACGTAGCTGAAGCTAGTGATGATGAATTTAGTTTGACTGTGTCAACATCAGTGGCCTGTTGTGATGGATCTGTGTGGTTGCTTGACTCTGGCGCCACTGAACATATGGTCAGTGATAAAAATATTAGTTTGGTTTCAAATAAGAGACGCCTATCAAAGTCTATTAAAATAAAAATTGCTAAGTCAGGTTCGATGTTGTGTGCTGAAGAGATCGGAGATATACACGCGTCTGTGACTCACAAAGGTAATCAAAACTTTATCAAGCTTTCCAACGTACTTATTGTCCCTGGATTACAATTTAATTTGCTCTCAGTTAGTAAAATTGACGCTAATGGGTTTAAAGTTGTGTTTGAAAAGGGGAACGCTACCATTCTTAAAGGTGATATTTTTGTGGCTGCCGCCACTCGATCTGGTAAAGTGTATACAATGTCTCTTTCACCTCGTGAAAAAGCATGTGCTGGTGTTGCTAGTTCCATTGTAGCATCATCTGATTTGTGGCACAAGAGGCTTGGTCACATTGGCAAAACTGGTTTAGTTCACTTAAGTAAGATTGTAGATGGAATCAAGTTTGATCCAGGATCAATCCCCGATTTATGTGATTCTTGCATACAGGCTAAGCAAACACGCCTTCCTCACACAAAGCCACGTATTAGAGCTAAGCGCCCTTTGGAGATCATACACAGTGATCTTGTAGGACCCATTAAGCCCGTATCATATGATCAAAAAAGGTATCTGCTTACCCTGATTGATGACTATAGTCACTTTACAGTCATTTACACTCTAAAGGCAAAGTCTGAAGTATTTTCATACTTCAAACAATTTGAAGCTATGGCAACAGCTCACTTTAACCTAAAGATAAGTCGCCTTAGGTCAGATAATGGTGGTGAATTTGTGTCGCAGGAAATGCTCAATTATTTAAAAAAGAAAGGTATCCAGTCAGAGTTTACGATCAGGCATACCAGTCAGCAGAATGGCGTCGCAGAAAGAATGGGACGTAGCATCATGGAGAAAACACGCTGTTTACTCCTTCATTCTTCTCTTGATAAGTCACTCTGGACGGAGGCTGTTATGACTTCAGTCTACCTAATAAACAGATCACCTACTAAAGCTCTTGAAAACCAGGTTCCAGCAGAACTGTGGTATGGTGTAAAGCCTGATATGTTAAAACTGAAGGTTTTTGGCTGTGTAGCACATCTTCGCTTACCTAATCAAGTTTTTAAAAGTAAACTTGACAGCCGCTCGAAAAAGTGCTACTTTGTTGGTTACTGCCCAAATGGGTACAGGCTGTGGTGTCCACAGGAACGAAAAATCATACGTGGGCATGATATAATTTTTGATGAACATTCGTTCATAACCAGTGATGTTATTGGTTCAACACCCTCTCAAACTACTGAGGTCATCGGTTCGACTCCAAATGAAGTTTTTACTGAGGAAATGCAGGAGGAGCTGTCTTCAGGAGGAGAACCAGAGACTATTTCTGACGTAGAAGAGACTCCTGGACCTGACGAGGAACTTGAACCTCTGCGGAGGAGCACGAGACCTCGCACTGCACCAGCGTACCTAAATGACTATGTCGCACTGGCTCTTGGTGCTGAGTCATTTATTGACAACTTACCAGAAACCTTTGAGGACATCCATAGTAGAGATGATGCCCAACAATGGATGGCTGCAGTTGAGGAAGAGATGTACTCATTGAAAAAAAATGAGACCTGGACCCTTACTGAGCTGCCATCTGGCAAACGAGCTATCAACTGCAAGTGGGTCTTCAAAATGAAGCAGGATGAAAATGGACAGCTTGACAGGTACAAGGCAAGGTTGGTGGTGAAGGGCTGTGCACAGAAGAAAGGGTTTGACTACAATGAAACGTACTCACCCGTAGCCCATTTAACTACTGTCAGAACCCTGCTTGCCATCATAAACAAAGAAGATCTAATTGCCTTCCAGTTGGACGTGAAAAATGCATTCCTACATGGAGACCTTTCTGAAGAGGTGTATATGAAGCAGCCACCTGGCTTCGTAACTGACAGCAACCTTGTTTGTAAGTTACACAAGACCCTCTATGGATTGAAGCAGGCACCACGGGAGTGGAATGCTAAACTTGACAAATTTGTGAATTCTCTCGGATTTAAGCAGTCTGAAAACGAAAAGTGTGTGTACTTCGACTTCAGCAACAGCATCAAAACTTACCTTTTGGTTTACGTAGATGACATCATTTTGGCAGGGAACAATCTGCAGAAGTTGAATGACATCAAAACATGTCTTATGTCAGAATTCGAGATGAAGGATCTTGGAGGTTTGCACAGCTTTCTAGGTATAAAAATTGATCAGAAATCTGATGGTATGTTCATTAGCCAAACAGCCTACTTGAAGAAAGTTCTCAAGAAATTTGGTATGGAACAGTGCAAACCTGTTAAGACACCAATGGAGGCAAAACCACCTGAAATAACTACATCAGAGTGCATAATACAAAAAAAACCGTACCGTGAGCTTGTTGGTAGTTTGATGCATGTGATGCTCTACACTCGCCCTGATCTGAGTTTCTCAGTGAATTTCTACAGCCGATATCAGAGCAATGCAACAGAAGCACATTGGATTGGACTCAAGCGAATACTACGATACATTCAAGGAACACTTGAAGTTGGTCTCTTCTTTCCGAAGAACTGTGATGTCGCCTTACGGGCCTACGTTGATGCAGACTGGGCCAGTGACAGCGATGGTCGTAAATCTACTTCTGGGTACCTATTCCAAGTTTATGGTGCCACTGTTGGTTGGACTACACGTAAGCAGACTACAGTCGCCCTGAGCTCAACGGAGTCAGAGTTTGTCTCCCTGTCAACCGCCTCATCAGACCTACTCTGGTTGAGAAGACTGATCCAGGACTTTGGGATCATTCTAGGACCCACCAAGGTGTACGAGGACAACCAGTCCTGCATAAGATGTTTGGATAAATGGGAGCATCGAAGACTAAAGCATATTGATGTCAAATACAACTTTGTTCGTGATTTGTATCTAAATGGTGTTATTGATGTGATTTATTTGGAGACAAATGAACAATGTGCTGACATTCTGACAAAGGGTTTGGTTGGAAACAAATTTGAGTACTTTCGTAATTATATTGGTTTAATCAAGTGCTGATTCACTAGAGTTTATTTGTATGTATTTAAGAGCACGTGTAGAACGTTTTTTTGCCTAATTTTTTGTGGTTGTATTCGAATTGAGGAGGAGTGTTAAAATAGGCAATTCTATACAAGGATATTCTAGTCTAGGTTGGCACTACTGCTAACTGTGTCGTTTGTTTGATTTAGCTGATCTGTGTCTAAGCCTATAAACCTGTGTAACACTTTAGTCATGCTCAGTCTAAAACCGGTTAGTTAATTCTATAAACCTGGGTACTCTGACATAAAACTTATATATATCTTGTTTATAAGTAAAACTTACCTTTATCTTGTTTATAAATAAAACTTACATTTAACTATTTAACTTCTGATATGTTGATTTCACTTATCTCCTATCTAAATAAGTATTTTACACTATCCTGTAAATATTCTTAAATTATTGTCTGGTCATCCTTTTTTTATGTCCAGCCCGATAATGCTGAATGGGTTGCAGGGAAACATGAGCAAATATATCATATAATAATATATTAGTTTTTATTGTCCTATCGGCTTACTCTGCATTTATTTCCCCCCTTTTTTTGTATGCTGTATAATTTTGTATGCCTTTCTTTGTCCTGGAAGACGAAAAGGGGCTACAAAAGAATTTGGCCAACTTGTGTCTTCATGAGAGGGATTTAGGACTGAAAACTAAATTACATTTTCTCGCAATACGTCACTAAAAAAATGCATGCAAAGGTGTGGTGAGCATAGTCAAATGGTTGGCATCTCGCGTTAGTCTGCAACGTCCCTATGATAAACAAATAATGACTCCTCCCCAGTTATGTGACTGGGCAAATTCACATGTAAAAGGAATTGATTTTATATACTTGAGTTCTCAACGATATAACAATGAAGAAAAGATCCTTCAAGAAATTGCTTTGGTCATATGACCAATAACTATTGTCACTTAAAAGTTCCACTCATTTATTCCACAAACGTCCAAAATAGTAAGAACTAAAATTATTCTGAATCTGTAAAATTTAAGGAAGAGACACCTCATCAATTCAAGATGATATTGACATTACAGGTTTTGTTACATGTATGTACGATGGTCAATGGGGGTTAGGATATCTTTTAAATACTTATGAACATTCTTAAGAAATAAAAATAAACTTTTTATGATCATTTGGACCATCACCTTCCTTCACATCAGACATTCTTACACTTTTCAAATCATCCATATTAATGAAGGTTGAACCGTTCACTGCCATGGGACGAACTTACACATTGACTCTAAAAGAAACAGTATCATATTGTGAGAATCAATATCTAAGACATCCTAGCAGTAAGTAAAATATTTAAATATCCAATTTCAATAACATTTATTGTAGGCTATTCCCTAAGAAAGTTCAGTGTGATTTTTTTCTTTTCCAACTATTCTAGACTTTACTAATGATAAATTTATGTTTGTAAATAACATACAAATTACAAAATCTTATTTTACTAACTAATTTAAACATATGTATGCTATGGTAGGCCAAATGCATAGATGGATGTAATGTTTACATTTCCCACACCTGCCTCAATTCAAACATGAATAACTGTTGAACCCATGCTTGTCCCAAGTTAATATTCGGTATACATGCTCACTACTAATGTATGTTTGAACTCTTTTTTTAATCTTTAAAACGTACCTCTTTTATGTAATTTAAGTTTAGATATTAAATTTAATGACCTTGAAAACTTTATATTATTATATGCACGTGTTTTATATAATTTTAAAGCTCTTCAACAGACATTTGTAATGAGCTAATTAGAAAACTTCTACGTTTAATAGTATTCGAGTTAGAGCCTATTTTGTAAAGTGCTGGGTTGCCAAATTCACCAAGAGGGCCATGTTGTGGGGTGTATTGATGTCACATGGTATAATCCTGATATAGAGTGCAATCTTTCTGTGATATATATTTTTGCATGGTCAATTAAGTTTCCTCTTACAGCTGGAGACTCTTACTCCCCATTCTAAATGTTAGTCAGCTACACATCCCTGAAATGGATATCTGGTCCAAGAACTCTTGTTCGATTAGCCCAACACTAAATTCCAGGTTTGCCAAAATTGAAATGGATTGTTCAGTTTTTACTTTCAGAGACGAAAGCAGAAGTTCCTTATTTTGAAATTCTACACTTAATGGGTCCAATTTCTTATAGAAATCCAAAATAAAGTAGAAAAGCTTAACAAATTTAAATTGCTTCAGACTTTTCAGAAACCTTTTAGCTTTAGCACCATCATTGTCTTTTAGACGGGCCACCTGTTCAAGATTGATTACAACAGCTTTCCTTGATCACAAGAGAGCTCTTACAGCTCTCTCTTTGTTGGCTAACCACCTAGCAGTATGAATATCACCCACTTTAAGAATTTATTCTCCTAGAACCTTTGCTGTTTCTCTTGACAGGTGAAGTATTTTAGCAGAGCCATGGTAGAGCTGAAAAATATTCCTAACTAATAATATTCTAAAAATATTCCTACACTACTACTATTTCACTTATTGTCAGCATTGCCAAATTTCATTTCTTATCTTATTTTGGCTCATTTCTGCGCTCATGGTCGTACAGAGGGGATGTATAGCATCCACTCTTCTCAGCCATTTATCTCAGGAGGTCCGATGGATTGGCCCAGCCGTGTTTGTTTCCAAACACGCCGAGCCTCTTGTCCATGGACATTTCCCTTGATCTTCTGTATCCTGGTCTTGTTTTTTACCACCAACATCTCGGCAGGCTCTTCCGACATTTACACATCAGGCATTACCACTTGCCTTTTGCTGCAGGGGGTCCTAATCTAATCTCTTCTTCCTCTTGATGAAGCCAATTCTAATTTATTTTCTACTTTGCCCAATTTAAGAGCCATTTTCCTCCTCTGATATTTTGCCTACACTCAAGTCGCTGGTCTCAGTCTAGATATCCTCTTCTTGTTCCTTTACTTCAATTTATTGTTCTTTTCTTCTTAAATTCTTTGTCATATACTCCGCCCTCTTCATTTCCAACATCAAGTTCACCGTGGAGCCTAGGTATCAACATCCATCCGGGTCCCTTAACACGTCCCACACCTGTCGTCCTTGAATGTATTTTATGTATATTCTTCTTATATCTATTGCCAAGCCACACTATAGTACCACGTGCTTGGATGTATCTTCGTTCCCACATTCACAGTCCTTGGTATCTACCAGGCCCAACTCATATAATGTGGCCCTGTATGGTCCTTTTCCGGTAATGTAGTGTAGTAGGCCTTTTGAAGGGACGAGATGTTTCATTTCTAGCCTTTCCCAAATGTTCGGGAAAAATTTGTGCACTTTTGTGCCAGTGGTGCTTGCATCCCATTCTTCCTGCAAATCCTCTTGTAACGGCAAAGCGATTCCATCTGCCATAGCTGTCCCTTTTTTTCGTCAGTTGCTCTACCATACCAACATCACCCTTCATAAGCCAATACAGGGCCTCTCTCTTCCTTATTTGCAGGTCCAGTGGGCATATCCCAAGAACAACGCATAACGAGTCTGTGGAAGTTGTTCTATATGTCCCAGTTAATCTCAGTAAGATTGTTCTCTGAAGCTTTCTCATGAAGTTCGCAATTACCTTCATTTTGAATCTAAATGCCCAGGCACTGGCACCATATCTTACTATGGAGAGGAGAATAGTCTCATGATATGTGTTTATGAGGGTCATAGGCAGTTGAAAGCGCCTTTGCCCTATGCTTATAATTCTGTTCATGGCCCTCATTGCCTTAGCACACAACGTCTCCACGTGCTCTGCGAAATTCCCTTTCTCGTCAAGCGTAACTCCCAGGTACCTGTTGGATATACTTCTCCTGATTTTAAGTCCCTCTACTTTGATGATCGGATCTCTTATTACAGTCCCCTTGAAGACCATGTATGTTTTCTTCGCCGGCGCCATCTTCAACTTGACAATACTGCACCAGGTACTCAAGCTTTCAAGCACTCGGTTGCATTTCCCTTCAATATTAGGTCTTGAGTTTCCACACACTATAATTAACAAGTGGTTAGCGAGGGCGACAACACCTGTCATCTTGGGGAGAGCTTCCAACTTAGTTAGACCTGGCTCCATACCTATGTCCTAGAAGACCGACCCACATACCGATCCTGGGGACATCCCTTTGAAAGAATATTTTCCACTTTCTCTCCTGGACATCTCAGGGTGGCGTATCTGTTTCTACAATAGTCCCTGAGACTCCTATACAAGTTCTTAGGAATCCTTAACTCCCTGAATCTAGAAAATAACGAAGGCCACCATAGATTGTCGAAAGCCCATGAGATGTCCACGAAGATTCCCACGACGTATTTATCCACCGCAAGATCGACCAGGCTCATATCCCTCGCAATCGCATCCTCTTTAGACCGGACTGAACGATAAACAATTTCAAATATTCTCATTCAATATTTCGAATAACCAATCATAAATGATTGCCATTTGCTACAAATCTTAAATAGCCAATCAGAGCCGCCTCGAGAATTACGAATTTTACTATCAACTTCCGAGTATAATTTGACGTTGTAGTAGTAGGAAAACGTAGAAAGAACAGAATCGAAAGCTGTGTGGATGTAATGTAAAACCTTGATCTCACATCTTATTATACTCGAATGTGAAGAAAGAGAAATTACAGTGGAAGATATTCATGTGGGAGGCACATGCAAAGTACGTTTTTCTTCCCAGGAGTGAAGGGGGGACGAAGGTGTGACTCGGCAGTTTTTTTATTCCAATGGAGGGGAAATGCCGTCGCCCGGAAACGGAGGTTTTAAATCCCACGCACTTACACACGCTGGTTTGAGACAAGAAAATCTGATCCTATATAGTTTGGGCGTGTTTGAAACACATTAAATAAGCAAATGTTAGTCTCCACACTCGAATGTTTGGCCAATCTAAAATTTTGTGCCTTAACATACACTGTCAGTTTCTCTAAGTGGCTCCTAAATAAAGAAAAGTAAAGCTGTTATCTCGGATCAACATAGGGTAATCAGTTTAAGTTTAAATAAAACTTCATTGAATACTCATAAAATCGCATAGAAAATTCCATTGTATTTGAAGAAATAAAATTGTTTGGAAGAAAGTTTCTCTTCTATAATGTTATATAAATTATTTTGAAATGTAACAATTTTTAAGTGGTTTCACGAATCAGACTTTAAATGTAGATTGTTGTATTGTATATGAAAATATACGGTAAGATAAACCAAGTGTAGCTACGTTCAGTGGTGCAGGAACTAGGGAGTACGGGGGTAAATTTTACCCCCCAAAAATTGAGGGGGTAAAACGTTTCATTTTTACCCCCCCAAAATAATATAGTAAAACTTTTAGATAATGTAAACATCTTATTAGGGCAAGATACATTGTTCACACTATGTTAACATAGTAAAAATAAAATGTGCTTGGAGCATACATTGAAGAGATTTTGAAAACTCTGATAGTGATACCAGCTACATCAGCTACTGCAGAAAGAAGTTTTTCAATGCTTGGATGCATTAAAAACTATCTTCGCTCCACGATGAGGCAATGTAGACTAAATTACCGAAGAGGCTCAACAAAATTAAAATTGCAAAACTGGTTACTGGTTTTATAGCTAGTAACAAATATATGGCAAAGGTGTATGGAAATCTACTTTAATTTTCAGTGTTTCATAATTTTTAGTATACTGCAGAAAGAAGTTTTTCAATGCTTGGATGCATTAAAAACTATCTTCGCTCCACGATGAGGCAATGTAGACTAAATTCCCTGAGAGGCCTAACAAAATTGAAATTGCAAAAGGCAAAGGTGTATGGATATACACTTTAATTTTCAGTGTTTGATAATTTTTAGTTGAGCTGCATCAGATAACATTTTTCTTAATGTTTTGTGTGTATTAATTCTAATGTTTGGAATGACTAAAATGAGAGAAATGCACAATGGGGACCATTAAATACTGGTATCCCTCGTTATACGCGATCTCCCTTTACGCGTTTTCGCTATAACACGATTCAAAGAAATAAAATAATAATGCATGGTCAGCTAGAATTTCACAGTCATCCTGTGCGGTGGTGGTGTGACCTTGTGCACACATATTCCAGTGAAGGCAATGATCTTTACTGTACAATTTGGTGGTATTGACAACATTGGGGTTGCATGGGCAGAAGTTAAACAGTCCTATTTGAAGGGAGTTTGGAAACATATTTGGCCTGAAGTTTCTAATTCTCATTATTTTGATTCTGAACACGAGATTTATAATTTAAGACATGACATCGTTGACATAGCAATATGTTGGATTTGAGGACATAGACCAGGCAAATATGGCTCAATTGCTCCAATCCCACTCAACAGAACTCACCAATGAAGAACTTTTATAAATGGAGAACGGCATAAAGAATGAAGAGGAAGAGCCTTATATTGTTGAGCCTATCAAACAACTTTCAACAAAACAATTTGCTGATTTATTTAAGCACGTTGACAGTGCAATTAGATTCATTGAAGAGAATGACCCTAACATAGATAGAAGTATCAAAGTTGCCAGAGAGATCCAAAGTTCTTTGGCTTGTTACAAATAACTCTATAGAGAGGAGAAATGCTGCCCGTCATATGTATTTCACCAAAGAAGTTGAAAATCATCAGTCTAAAGACCCAGGGCCTTCACAATAGCAAATGCTTACCATTCCAGGGCCTTCAAGAGATCAGGAGCGTACCGTCCAAGGGTTTTCCGAAAAGCTAAAGTCTACCATCCAAGGGCCTTCAATAAAGCAAGAGCCTACCGTCCTAGGGCCTTTATGCTAGCAAAAGTTTACCGTCCCAGGGCATTCAAGAGAGCAAGAGTCTACCATCCCAGGGCATTCAAGAGAGCAAGAGCTTACCATCCCAGGACCTTCAAGAAAGCAGGAGCGTATCGTCCAAGGGTCTTTCGAAGAGATAAAGCCTACCATCCAAGGGTCTTCAAGAGAGCAAGAGCCTACCGTCCTAGGGCCGTCATGCCAGCAAGAGCTTACCATCCCAGGGCCTTCATGTCAGCAAGAGCTTATCGTTACAGGGCCTTCAAGAAAGCAAGAGCTTACCGTCCCAGGACCTTCAAGAGAGCAAGAGCTTACTGTCCAAGGGTCTTTCGAAGAGATAAAAGCCTACCATCCAAGGGCCTTCAAGAGAGCAAGGAACTTACCGTCCAAGGGTCTTCAAGAGAGCAAGAGCCTACCGTCCCAGGGCCGTCATGCCAGCAAGAGCTTACCATCCTAGGGCCTTCATGTCAGCAAGAGCTTACCGTTCCAGGGCCTTCAAGAGAGCAAGGAACTTACCGTCCAAGGGCCTTCAAGATATCAAGAGTCTACCGTCCCAGGGCCTTCAAGAGAGCAAGATCTTACTGTCCAAGGGCCTTCCGAAGAGCTAAAGCCTACCATCCAAGGGTCTTAAATAGAGCAAAAGCCTACCGTCCCAAGGCCGTCAAGAGAGCAAGAGCTTACCGTCCGAGGGCTTTCATGCCAGCAAGAGCTTACCGCCATAGGGCCTTCATGCCAGCAAGAGCTTACCGTCCCAGGGCCTTCAAGAGATCAAGAGCTTACCGTCCAAGGGCCTTCAAGAAAGCAAGAGTCTACCGTCTCAGGGTCTTCAAGAGAGCAAGAGCTTACCATCCTAGGGCCTTCAAGACAGCAAGAGCTTACCGTCCCAGGACCTTCAAGAGAACAAGAGCTTACTGTCCAAGGGTCTTTCGAAGAGATAAAAGCCTACCATCCAAGGGCCTTCAAGAGAGCAAGAGCCTACCATCCTAGGGCCTTCGTGCCAGCAAGAGCTTACCGTCTCTGGGCTTTCAAGAGTGCAAGTGCCTACCGTCCCAGGGCCTTCAAGAAAGCAAGAGCTTACTGTTCCAGGACCTTCAAGAGATCAAGAGCTTACCGTTCAAGGGCCGTCAAGAGAACAAGAGCTTACCGTCCCAGGACCTTCAAGAGATCAAGAGTTTCCCTTCCAAGGGCCGTCAAGCGAGCAAGAGCCTACCGTCAAGAGCAAGATAGGGATAATCCAGATTTGCCAAATCCAGTTAATTTATCATGCTATTGAAGATTAACAGTAATTGTACCTGTAGCATTGTATTAATTAGATACATTGATTAAAAATCGTGTTTGTTTACAAATTTCAGAGGATTGAAGATTGACAGTAGGTGTGGGCTACCTAATGCATTGTAATAGGGTAATAGATATATAAATAAATAAAAAATGCATTCATTTACAAGTTTTAGGTTTTAATTTTCTTTGGAGTAATCACCCATGTTAAAATCATTTCACTTGCGTTTTCGTGTTACGCGATTATTTATCAGAACCAATTTCTCGCGTAGTGTGAGGGACAGCTGTATTACATTTTCCTGTTCTTTTTTAATCTCAAAAATGCTATCACCTATAAGAGCACATGGTTATTTTAATGGATAGAAGCACCAAAGTTGCCAGAGAGATCCAGAGTTCTTTGGCTTGCTACAAATAACTCTATAGAGAGAGGGGAAAATGCTGCCCGTCAGTTGAGTCTTACCATTTCATCAAAGAAATTGAAAATCTTCTTTCTAAATACTCAGGGCCTTCACAACAGAAAAAGCTTACCATTCCAGGGCCTTCAAGAGAGCAGGAGCGTATCGTCCAAGGGTCTTTTGAAGAACTAAAGCCTACCATCCAAGAGTCTTCATGAGAGCAAGAGCCTACCGTCCCAGGGCCTTCATGCCAGCAAGAGTTTACCGTCCAAGGGCCTTTAAGAGATCAAGAATCTATCTTCCCTGGGCCTTCAAGAGATCAAGAGTCTACCGTACCAGGACCTTCAAGAGAGCAAGAACTTACCGTCCAGGGGTCTTCCGAAGAGATAAAATCCTATCATCCAAGGGCCTTCAAGAAAGCAAGAGTCTACCACCCTAAGGCCTGCATGCCAGCAGGAGCTTACCATCCCAGGGCCTTCAAAAATGCAAGAACCTACCATCCCAGGGCCTTCAAGAGAGCAAAAGCGTACCATCCCAGGACCTTCAAGAGATCAAGAGCTTACTGTTCAAGGGCCGTCAAGAGAGCAAGAACTTACCGTCCCAGGACCTTCAAGAGCTTAAGAGCTTACTGTCCA
The DNA here is from genome assembly GCA_902151455.1 of Timema bartmani. Taxonomy (NCBI): domain Eukaryota; kingdom Metazoa; phylum Arthropoda; class Insecta; order Phasmatodea; family Timematidae; genus Timema; species Timema bartmani. Next base: position 83,137 of record CABFWB010002151.1, read on the forward strand.
AGGGCCGTCAACAGAGCAAGAGATTACCATCCCAGGACCTTCAAGAGAGCAATAGCTTCCCGTCCAAGGGCCGTCAAGAGAGTAAGAGCCTACCATCAAGAGCAAGATAGTGATAATCCAGATTTGCCAAATCCAGTTATTTCATCATGTGATTGAAGATTAACAGTAAGTGTACCTGTATAATTGTATTAATTAGATACACTGATTAAAAATTGTGTTTGTTTACAAAGTTCAGGGGATTGAAGATTGACAATAGGTAATTCATTGTACCAGTTATATAAACTTAAAAAATTGCATTCATTTACCAGTTTTAGGTTTTTATTTCCTTCGAAGTAGTCCCTATATCCCTCGTGTTAAAATCATTTCACTTGCGTTTTCGTGTTACGTGATTATTTATCAGAACCAATCACTCGCGTAGTGTGAGGAACAGCTGTATTACAATTTCCTGTTCTTTTTTTAATCTCAAAAATGTTATCCTCTATAAGAGCACATGTTTATTTCTACCCCACCAAATAAAAGAGTTCCTGCGCCACTGGCTACGTTATAACGGTTCATATCATGCTTACCTTTGAGATTCACTTATAGCACACATAAACAATAATACAGTTAGAATGTATCGAACAGAAATATCTGGTGTCTCAAACTTTACACAAACCAAGTAAATTATTTCACCTGAGAGTTAATATCTAGTAGATGGCCACCCTGCGACTGACAATGGTGGATAGCTTCTCCATGAGTGAAACCACCATCTTCACCATTCACAAGAAAGTAACACTTTCCATCAAAGTTGACCTCTTCTGTTTGACATTGACTGGCACTGTTCAAGTAACATCTCACCCCAACAGCGTCCCTGGCCACCAGACAAGTGTCAACATTGTGAGAAAGACGACAGCCTGCTAGAGTCGCCTCATTGCCAGAACACATTACTGCACCCACAGTGATCTTCAGGGTGTCGTCCTCTGTGGGGCGACCTTGCCAAGAGAACTCTGCACCCCTGAGAACATGTGCGAGTGTGTGACATCTCCTCTACATGCGGTCCTCTACGTGGTTTACAAGCACACAACATGATTATCCAACTTCATAGCGTATTAAAAAATAGTAATTGTAATAGAAATTTTGTATTTTTACCTAAAAGTAAAGCCTCATTAAGTCAAACATTTATAAATACCTAGTTAATAAAGATATAGTAAATAGGGACACAGATTTTTCACAAACAGTTTTTAATGAAATGTTTGAAAAATCGATTTCAAAACAAATTTCATTACAAATGTTACATTTAGAAATAGTTTATAATGTCCACAACAGGCAATACTTAAAAAAAATTTTTAAAAATAAGTGGACTTTGACTCTAATAATAAAAAATTAACTTCCAGCCAAAATGGCTGACAAAATGAAATATTCAAACCTTGTATAGCTGTTGGTTACTTGAATAAATACTTTCATTATTTAATTATTGCTATAAAAATATTACTGTTAAATGTCAACTCTATTTTACATATTATATTAAAAACATTGAACACTTGTATGTAGAACTGAAGATTAGGTACCTCACTTTTGGAGTCAAAATTAAATTGCTGTATTAATTAATAATAAATAAAACATGTAGATCAAGATTTAAAAATTATCTCTTAGCAATTGATCGAGATTTAGCTATAGCAAAATATCTAAACATTAGGAAAGATAAAGTTTTCATTTTCAAACATAGCCTATAATTATTTTTTTCCTTTTAAAGTAATCCTACTTTTAAGATATGGCCTATATTCGGGGGTGGCTTATTTTTGGGTCAATACAGTAAATATTAAATAAGGTCTACTATGATATTATTTAAGTATATAATAATATTTTAACTACAAACGATGTAAATATTTGACGGAGGCCATGCCTAGTCCTGTTAAAAGTGCTTTTAAAGGGTTTGCTAGTCTACAAACGTTTTTTAATAAAATTATTTCTAATATGTCAGTCTAATGTATTGTGAAAAAAAATGCAATTTTGGTGATTTTCCCAGGTGTTATAGAACACTTTAGGACTTTTTTTTTAATTTGAGAATTTTTAAATCTAAATTCAAGATTTTTTTAGGACAAAAAATCAAATATTTACTTAGCATATTATATAATCGCTAGTAATAAACCATTGTCTTTTAACTGAATCAAGATAGAGAGTAAAACGAGTACATTGGATGGTTTGTGTGTGAGCTGATTGGATAGTTTGTGTGCGAGCTGGTTGTATAGTTTGTGTGCGAGCTAGTTGGATAATTTGTGTGCGAACTGGTTGGATAATTTGTGTGCAAACTGGTTGGATAGTTTTTGTGCCAGCTGGTTTGGTCTACTTAACATATTGCAGTTTTAATATAGTAACCTGTTCCTGCACTTTCCGTCTTCAACAGAGTGTTTTTTGGGTTGCTTCAGATTATTTGTTTCGAGAAAACATCTAGTAACAGTGACAGCAGAAACACAAGGAGGGGAGGGGGTGATCAGCAAGTTATTCTCCAAGCTCCACTATGATAAGCTTGCAAGTGTTGACACCAATGGGAGCTAGTTCGACAAATTCCACTACCTCGATGCACAGACATATTTTATAAATAAAATGTACAGTTAAGCTCATATAATCGTCATTGACAGATGTCAGTTGTGAAACTTACAAATTCTACATTCTCTAGCAAATCTACAACTAGTTGTATTGCTTAAAGGCAAACTTGAGGTATACATTTACCGGCAAAATGATTACGAGTAGTTATTTGAGCCTCTATCCATGTTAGAATAGGTACAGTAAAGGTATTAGCAGTGTTGGAACACAAGATGTCCTGTTGAAACTCGTAGGTAGTGGAGCTAGAGAGATGAGGAACAACTCGTGGCTGGAATAAACGTTTTCGCTAACTCAAGGTAATGTACATCTTCTTCGGTAGATGAACTAATGGAAAAGATTGTTCTGGCCTTACTTCAATCTTTTACCATTAGTTAAGTTGCTTATAAATGGATAATTTAGCTTCTACCCCCACCGGTTATATTTTGGAGGCACAGAGTTTGAAAAGCGGTATTTTAAGAATATTATTCCCACACATTAATAGGCCTATTTAGAAAGATTAACAAATTAATAGTTCACAAAATGGTCACTCAAAACTATGATTCACTTTTAAATTTGTCTGGATTAAAATCTTGTTAACACAGAAGACGAGTTTCACAAAAACATTTGATCACTAAATTAATTTCTAAGATCTAGGGATATTTCGATTGTTGAGGTGATCGATAGCCTAAATAGGAACATAGTCTTGAAAACAAAATTAATATGCAGTCACAGTAATATCAAAAATTCTCCACTTGACATATTATATTAGGTGTTCTTTAAATATAGTTGTGATTTTTTCGTATTTCGTATAATTGATAGTTCTACTATGTTTTTTGTTCTCATATTATGTTTCTCATACATGTAGATTATATAATTATATAATATTTTTTAGATATAATTCCTACTTGTTCTTTATTTGTTTCATAGTTATCCTGTATATAGCTGATAAGCCTTTCATTGTTTTGATTTTTGCCCATAATTATTTACAGCATGACTGTGCTCTTTAGATATAGTTTCTATTTGTTGTATTTCATATTACCAATTAGACTTTTTTCTCATTTTATATCATGTGTTGCTAAGATTCTACACAAAGTTTGTCATTCAAACAAAAGTAATCAGGCTTTTAGCGACCTTATTTCATTATAGTTATCAAACCCTAAATATATATGATTTCTGAAAGCAATATATAAGCTGAGAGTCAAATTTAAATATATTGTAATTTAGTAATAGCTCCTACGACCAATGTGGATAAATCAAATCTAGCCAGATCTGTTCATATCAGATCAGGCCGGTTCTGGACCAGATCTGGCTGGTATTGGAAGATAATTTAAATGTATTTATATTAATTTATTTCTATATTTGCTTATTATAGGCCCATATAGGCCTGCACCTTTCATATTTGAGAATTAATGGGGTTCGATTAAGAACATGCATGATTATTGAGCGCGGGAAAAAATATTTATTTAACTATCAACTTGGTTTAACATAATTTATGCTACCTAAAAGTATCACACACAACTTTCGTCACTTCGTCAGGTTATGACATATTTTCCCCACAAAATCTATCATATGACCCCATGGGCTATGGAATTAAATTAAACTAGAAATATACCCGCCTCGGTGGCGTAGTTATAGCTATACCATAACGCACTAGTTGTGTGTTGAGCTAGACTGATGAAGATGGGGAGTCGAGGTTCGAATCTCGGTCGGGTGAACTGGGGGTAGGTTTTTCGTAAATGATTTTCCACTCTTCCTTCACGCAAATGCGGGCTTACTTTCTCTAAATTCAACCCTCCAAATTACTGTAATAAGTACTTAAGTGTACAAACCGAACGGGTATTAAGACACGGTGCCAAATAAAACTTAGAAATATATATATATATATATTTTTTAAATTATTTAGACATCGCCCAAAATAAACAGGATCAAACTCGCAAAATTAAATCTACATACATTTATTTATAACCAATTTTATGGGTTAATTTTCAAGGTCCTAAATAAATGTAAATAAAATGTATGAACAGTAAAACAAATGATCAATTTTTAGTAGGGATATTTTTGTTTATAATGAAAATATTCACACAATATAATTTAATATTTACAGTTTAGTTAAAAATATAATAATGTACTTATAGTACCAATATCTTTTAATAAACAATCAAGTACGTAAATTTTGATTTACATTTTTGAATTTGATTATTTATTTTAAATTAAAAATGTGTTACACACATGAACATCCATAAATAGTTGAGGATAGGTTGACAACCTTGTATTTGATTTGCTTTTGTTTGTAATAAGAGCATTTTTATTGATGTTTGACGTATTTTGCAAGAAAGTATGGCAATTTATTTTTTAGTTGATTGTAAAGTAGATAATTCGGTGGCAATTGGCGAATAGAATGATATAATATTTGAGAATGAACAACAAGATGTTGACTATGAGGCTATATTCATGCTATGAATGAATATGCAGGGAAAGTGCTAACAAAATCATGTAAGTTAAAATTCTTATAATACTAATCTTAGGCTTTTAATTTTATGATGCTAAAAATCTTATTTATTTTATATACGCTTCTATATAATTATGATGGATTCTTTGACACTTAAGCTAGGGGCTTATTCATAAATAAAAATTTGTCACGTAGGTGCCGTGGCGTTATAGTAACTACTAGGCTTACAAAACAAAAAAAAAGTACTTTAAAACAACCTAAATAAAAGAGTGAATATAATAATACGAATAAACAAATGACAAACTTGTATTATTAATATTATTAACAAGTAGGCCTACTTCTGGTCCTATGTTAGAAAATTGATTCATGCACTCACAGCTGAACGTCAATATAGCGGTGGGTGATTCCTAACCATTTCCTGAAACGCCTCTGAATCAGCATAGTAATATCGACTATATAAATCTATCAATATTTTAATATATTAATTATTTACATTTTTAAAACGACAGATTTTGACAAAAAATTGGCCTAAATTAGCTTTGACCAATAACTTTCCACTTTCTCGCCAGTACAGTACAGTATTTAATTTAAGTTGATAACTAATAGAGTTGGTTTAAATAATTGTTTATATGGGTGGGCCTAATTAATCTTATAATTGTTATTGGTATTAACGGTATGCCTTTGTATTTCATAATTTGCTAGGGTCAATGCAACAGCTCGAGATTTCAAGGTTAATGATGACTTCTATTTAAAATGCAACACGGCTTTGTGAAATTAGGAAAAGTGAATCATAGTTTATCACAAGACATTTAATTTTGTTATTTAATATGATCCGAAGAACACTTTTTATAAAACATATAATCTTTCCATGTTATCTTCATGTTTATATACTGGAAATAAAATGTAAGTTATTCAATCTTTATAATTCCTTTATTTACACATTATTTATTTATTAACACGGTCTTCTTGTTGACTGGAGTGCTGCCAGGGAGCGGTCAGCAACTAAAGGTGGCTGAATTAGAGGGCCCGATGTAGGTACATCAGATGTAAGGGTAGGCATAGGTGCTGGCATGGCCTGCTCGACCATCTCTCATGACAACTCAACTGAAACAGCCTTGGGGTGTCGGATGTGTAGATGAAATGTTGAAATTTGTTTAGAGCATTCACCAACAATCACTAGATATGATACAGTATACTGAATTTCACCTGGAACCGCCTTGAGTTTGTAATGAGGGAGATAGTGCACCTTAGAAGATTGTGAATCAGTGAATTTTGCCTGAGCCTCCTTCACTATTTGCTTGAGAACCACGGACGGGTGGAGTAGTGAAAGCTTGATGTGGGGCTTTCGGCCCAAAAATACTTCAGCTGGTGTCACCTTAGTTACGGTGTGAGGCGTGTTGCGATATGCCAAAAGAAAGGCCTCTACTTTAGGCTGAAGGGTTCTGGATTGAGTAAAAACATCAAACAGCTGTTTCATCTGAGCTGTCATGATTTACTTAACGGCAATCTTCGCCAAACCATTAGTTTGGGGGTGGTAAACAGGAGAAGGGTAATGTACAATTCCATTGTTAGACAGAAAACTAGCGAATGCAGCTGATGAGAACGGCGGACTATTGTCAGAAACGACCTCCTCAGGCAGCCCCCAGGCTGCAAACATTGATCGCAGAGCTTCACAAGTGTGCTCTGCCGAGGTGCCTTCGTGCATGTTGCGAACCTCGGGCCATTTAGAGTGACCATCTACAGTAATGAGTAGAGTCTTATCTTCAAATTCGGCAAAATCAATATAGATCCTTTGTCACCTTCTAGTAGGCCAGGACCAAGGGTTCAGAGGCTCGTGAGAAGCAGTTGACTGGAGGGATTGGAAAACACCACACCGGTTTACCCTAGGTTCCAATTCGTCATCAAAACCTGGCCACCACACAAAACCACGTGCTAGGTGCTTCATGCGACTAAGAATCGGGATGAAGATCATGGAGGAGCTCCAGGACTTTGGGACGAAGCGCTGAAGGAACGATGACCCTAGACTACCAACTACCACAATAAACAATCAGATTCTGCCAACAATTCCAGGACTCACCTATGAAAAGGGAGCAGACCTTCATCGGGCACCACATCAGGCCAACCATTGAGGACATATGTGAGCACTCGACTCTATGGGATCTTTCCTGATCTCGGTGGCCACCTGGGCCACAGTGAGAAGTCCCAGAGGCACCAAGGAGATCTTGTAGATGTTAGACTCCACTTCAGTCTGATCAGGGAGAGGGTTTCGGCTAAGAAAATCAGCCTGAGGAATCAGTTCAGATTTTCGAAATGTGATCTTATACTGGAAGGCTGACAAAAGGATGGCCCAACGTTGTAGGCGAAGAGCAGTGAGAGGTCACATTTTATCTTTAGACCCAAAAATAGACACCAACGTTGCATTGGCAATGCATAGCTCAAAAGGTCGGCCAAACAGGTAATTACTAAATTTTTTAAGTCCGAAAATAATAGCTGCAATCTCACGTTCGTGCTGGGGGTAGTTTTTCTCAACATTGGAGAAGGTCTTAGAAGCGAAAGCGATAGGGAGTTCCACCCCATCGGGGAAGATGTGGGAGATGACAGCACCCGCACCTTACTGAAAGGCATCATTGGTCATTCTAAGTGGCAAGCCAGTAGAGTAAGGAAAGAGCACCTGATCGCCACTCAATTCCTGAAGACACTGATGATAAGCCCTTTGTTGCTCAGATCCCCACCCCAATCCACCTCCTGCTTCAGAAAAGCATACAACGGACGAAGCATATTGGACATGCTAGGGATGAACTTTGCGTAAAAGGTTACAAACCCAAAGAACGAGTGAAGTTCAGTTTTTTATGAAGGCTTTTTGGCTTGAAGGAGAGCCTGGCTGAGGTCCTGATCTGGATGCAGCCCTTGGGCATCTAAAATGTGACCCACAAATCTAACCCTTGGCCTTAGGAAATTACACTTTTCTAGTTTTACAGTGTCATTATATTCCAAAAACCTTTGTAGAATAACTTCAACTGTACTTAGGCACTCCTTAGCTGTGTTACCTGACACTAATATGTCATCCAAATAAATAAAACAATAAATACCTGCCAATGCCTGACTAATGACGCTTTGAAAGATGGCTGGAGCTGAAGACAAGCCATATGGAAGATAAAGGCACTTGTATGGGCCATACGGAGTTCTCAAAGTCAAAATTTCCTGAGAAGCTGGTCCCAACTTTTAGAGCAAAATATGACTTGATGTCCTCAAGACGAGAGTGAAAAGTTGAAAACTTCGGCATGTCGAGACTGTTGGCGTACGAAAATTGTACACAAGAGAGCTATACACACGATACGATACTATACACAAAATAAACTCAGGGTTCTTCAAATAAAAACAATAATCACTCTTTGCCAGTTGTTGTAACTTGACTATAGTTATGGATTTTTAAAATTTATTTATTTACATTATTTATCCCGATTTCTAGCATGTAGCTCGGGACCTAGATCTACATCTTGAATTAACATTACATCTTTTAACTGTGTTTCTTTTTTTAATACAATAATAAATTTAGAATAAGCACCTAAATCTAAAAGTGTCCTATTGTAGCGTTTATTGAAATAACCACTACAAGAAAAGATTAAAACATCAACGAAGCACTGGTGAAGTAATACTAAAGTGGACTTACCATGCCCCATCGCCCTATGTTGTTGTTATCACGTCTCCCGAGCCGGCCTCCCGAACTACACTCCACTATAAACTTTGTGCTAAGACTGACTGAATGAAGCACGGAGTTCAAGTCGGCGCAAGGTGTCATGGGAAAAATAGTGTGACGTATGATGCCCGAGACGTCAGTGAGCGATAGAAACTTTTAGTCTGGATCATTCTCCATGCTCCACCACGCTTCTCGAACCGTCCTTTCGCGTCTAGATGTTCCGTCCCTCTTATGTCATGTGTTGTGTTTCTCCTTTGTTTTGGCGTTTCCCCTCTCCCCCCTCTCTGAGCTAAAATATTGGCATAAATACTGGTGTAGAATAGATGAATGATTACTCTTGTCTGGACTTCCTCCAGGAACACGTTGGTGTTCAGGATGAATACTAAAGGTATAAAATTCTTTTTCGGCAATTGTGTATCAAAATTCCCTTTTGGCTAACATTTGAAATTTAATGAACAAGTCCAATCTTTCAAATAGAAACATAGCATTATTGTTGTTGTCTTGTAGACACGGAGGCCCCTTCCGGGTTGTGTCTAGTAACATTTGGTAATATCATGGAAATGTCAAATTTTTTATGGTTAAATTTACAGCCTGTTTGGCTTAAGAAAAATTAAATCTACTTAGAATAATTTTGCGGGAATTAATGTTCCTTTGTAGAATGTAGGCTAAAAATCCCCTTTTGGGTTTTTGTCAATATCTATAAATATTGTTGGAAAGCTAACCTTTTATTTAAAGACAAGATTATAGTCTGTACAACTGAGAAAAAGGTATTTTGTATCTTAAAATATTGATTTGGTTCTTTACTCTACGTGTTTGTTTTTGATAATTGTGAGTAAGAAATAATAGAGTTACTGCTAGACCGATGTAAAGCGTTGTCATTTCGCAACGTAAACATTATTGACTTAGAGCCATCAGCTCACTTGTTAGATGCCTTAAATGTTTACATTTGTCATTTTACGACTTGAACTAGATAGTAGAATCACTGCTAGATTGATGCAGAGCGTTGTCATTTCGCAACGTAAACTTTGTTGACTTAGAGCTTTCAGCTCACTTGTTAGATTTAGTCTTTTACTGAAGTTGTTAATGCTTTGAATGTTTACATTTGTCTTTTTTACGACTTGAACTATTGATGATTGAGACGATCATGGATGATTCATATTATTATGAGTTTATTATATAACGTTCACACATATATATATCCTTCTGTATCATATTTAAAATATCTAACTTTTATATATAAATAAAATACCTTATACTGTTACCTATTCTTTATGTCACTTTGGTACCCTAGTTTCATCTAATCATGGGAAGTTTTTTTTATATAATGGCAAATATTTGAATTGTTTCTAATAAATAATAATAAATATTTGTAGAGCGGGTTCGCGGAAACAAAACTCAAATGGATCAGTGTACGGTCCATTTGTTTGATGTTAGTCCTATCGGCTCCTCTGAAATATTTGGTTTTTTTTTATATCTTTTGAATTTTCTGCTAATGGTATCGTTTTTGTTGTTGTACACCGGCCTTAATTCGTTGTGGAATTGAGGAGGTGGCTACACTATTTGTCCTTCTTTCCTGTACCTAACTTACTAGTTGGTCTGCCCCGGGTAGATTACGCCCCCGGTATCTTACCCCGCTGGGTGTCCCACCGCACTCTGGATCTAATAGTCCCAAGATCGGCGAGAGCCCCAGTGGGGAGTGGGGGGCATCCCCCTCTCCGCCACCTGGGGAGGCGCCCTACCAGAGATTTCGCTCCACTTACTACCCACAATATCACCACCTATGGACTTACAACTAACTTAACCTAAAGATTTATAAAATTATAAAAATACTTAATACTAACTTAACCTAAGTACAAGTTATTCTTATAGTTGGCTGCAGAGTCTTTCAGTTGCTATCGCTGATCCATTTTCTGAACTGAGAGCAGCCATCCGATGGATCGCAGGATGGACCAGATGCCCGACAGTTCCAGCCCAGCATCACATACTTGTCACCAATGAGCTGGACTCTATGAGTGAGGGGTTGATTCTCCCGTCTGAAGATGTGCTCTTGAACTCCCTAGCTGGTATCAAGGCGCCCTCCAGTTCATCAGGAGTTCAAACTACTGGAATCCAGAGAGCACTCCTTCCCTCAGCTAGGCTCAGGTTTGCCTGGAGATCCCCACCACATTCTACCCAGCCAGCCGTTAATCCAGTTTGTATTTGTCACACCTAATGACTTAGTCAAGCCGTACCGTTATGTGTAATCCATATCTGTTGAAACGTCACTGTCTACTGTCATGTAATTGTCGCTCTCCGTCCTTTACACTTGTCTTAAGTTGACCAGTCTATTTTGTCATCTATTTTTCATTGTAGTTAAGTACTTATCTCTTTCGTATTTGGGCACACTATCCGCGATTGCATCCAGGAGATTCCAATGGTCCACGTCACGCAGTGTGTGATAAACCGTGTTCGCTTGCAACGGTATCTGTAGGTTCATTCTATCTTCCAACGTCTCACTACACTCCAGCACGACGTGTTCCGGCGTCGCCTCCCTACCACTCTCGCAAATTCCTGTATCCGTCAGTCGTCTAGTGAGGAGATCTGCCTTATATGGACCATGCCCAGTAATAAAATGTACCAAACCTGGATAGGACTGTCGGTACTCCATTCCCAACCGTTCAGCAACGCTTGGAAATATCTTATGCTTTCTTCTACCTGATTGGCTCCGTCCAACTCGTCTTGCCACTCCTCTTCAAGATATTTCCTGACCTGAGGTCCCGTTGTTATCCCTGCTCTCGTGAGATTAGCACTTTCTCCATATCCCCCTTCCTTATCCAATACAATGCCGCTCTCCTCCTCACCTCTAAGTCCAAGGGCCAGATACCTAAGGCTAAACACAAAGCGTCTGTAGCAACAGTCTTATACGCTCCAGATAGCCTCAAAAGTACACTTCTCTGAAGGCTTCTGATTTTCCTTCTGATTCTTACCTGTCTGAGCCGATGAGCCTACGCGCCAGCTCCATAACCCACAATGGAGACCAACTTAGCCTGGTGATACAATCTGATCAGCTTCATAGACAGTTTGATTGAGGAAGTTATTCTTAATTGAAAGATTTAAACATGATGGTAATAGATATAATATGCCATCAGAATATGAACTCAGCCTAGCACCGCCATTGCATGGTTGCGAGCACAGGAAACGGAAATGAAAGAGAGAGCAAAGAATAACAAAACTCACAGCCTTCTGGCTGTCTACATAACAGGCTGGTTGCCTCTCACGCTCCATCACAAGTAGAGATGGGCTAAACAGTGATTTTACGATGTCAGGTACTACAATAACTGTGATTTTAAAATATTGGTGATTCATACCAGTGATTTTTCACTGTGTCTGGCATTCACAGTGTCTTGATGGACCGATATTTTTTCACGTTCACAGTTTGTTACAACCACGGTCAAAGCTAGTATTTAACTACTGTCCGAGTAGGTGAGTACAATCGAGTATCGAGTATTTCTGAGTGTTTACTCGAATATTTCCCATGACAATTGATTGGAACTTGGAAGGAAAACTAATTACTCGGGAGTTTGGCTGCTTGCCATGGAATTCGATACTTAAAAGACCTAACATAAGCTCTTCCTGTCAGCACTGACATTGACAATTTAAATACAGCTACCTAATATTCAGGTTTCATCTGGGTTTCATGTTGCCTGACTAATGTACAGTCAATACAAAAGTATGCGTTTTAAGACGTTTCATACAATTGAAAAAAAGAGAAAGCAAAAAATGTTATTTAATATTTTATAGTGAAATGTTATGTAATTTGGGCAAAATTAGTGGGCCAACCAACATTATGTTAAATTTGAGTGGCAATATTAAAACTATTTTGACGTACTATGATAAACTCTTGTAAAATTTATGTGGCATTAAAAATGAACATAGAATGATGGCGATTGGTTTAGAAAATGTTGTTTGGAATGCAGGTAATATATTATATTATTGTAGTGTTATTTTATTTTAAATACTGTCCATCTAATAGTAGATGAACTATACATCTTTTAGAAGCAAATAAACTAATTTAAATATAAAGGAATAAAACTGATAACCACAGCACTGAGACTTAACATTAAATTAAGAGATGCTAGAAAATATTTAATTAATTATTATATACACACACTTTAGATTAGACTATAGGAGGATTAGAATCATCAACGCATAGTAAATATTAAGGTTTATTTATATTTTTTTCTATTTTATTTTGTTACTTATTTTAATTTATTATTTGCGATTTTGGGGATAGGATCACCGAAAAAAAGAATAATGATATTTGTTCGTACCTACTTTTAAAAAGAATCCTAAATGTGATTCGCTTAGTAAGCTCAGTAGCACTTCCCGTTAGAAAGGTCCCGGGGCTAAGGGGATAGAACTGATATTTAAAACTGAAGTAGCAGTATTGGAAAATTAAGTATAAGTGGATGAAATATTACTTGCAACACATTGTGGAGATCAAAGTAAGAAGCTACAAACAATATTGATGTTACTACAGGAAGAAGGAATTACAGTGGATTTAAAAAAAAAATGGAATTTAAATCAAAAACAACTTTTTTTTGAACATACAATAGCAAACAGCTGAAGGAATTCAAACAGAACAAGGAAAAAAACCTGCAGCCATTATGAACGTTTAACATTAATATATAAAATTGAATCACTCTTTGCAGAAGAGACCTTAGTAAAAAAAAGAGTAGTCCCCACAATTCCCTCATAAAGTTACAATAAACTATTGCTTGTAACCAGACATGAAACCCTATGGTGACGCCCTGGTTTGTTGATGCAAGCTTGTCTTACCTATCAAAGCCATACAAGCGTGTCTTACCTGTGATAGCCAAGTTGTCTACATACAACATTAGCCTCTAGTATATTCCAGCCATGAATGTGATCACAGACAAGACCCCAACCGGGAGTAGATCCTTGGACCTCTACATAGCCCTCCCACGGACCGGAACCTCCTCTCAAACGCAGCACTTGGCCACTTGTGCTCATGTTCTGGTGTGTATGAGGTTGCATGGTTACAGGGGCAGTAGATATTGTAGATGTGCTTGTTGGAGTGCTGGAAGACGTTGGCAATATTATCTCAGAGTCGGTATTAGTTGAGACCTCTATAAAGAAAGAAATAACTCAACTGTCAGTTCTAATTGTAATATAGGTTGATAGAACTCAACTCTCAGTTCTAATTGTAATATAGGTTGATATAACTCAACTGTCAGTTCTAATTGTAATATAGGTTGATATAACTCAACTGTCATTTCTAATTGTAATATAGGTTGATATAACTCAACTATCAGTTCTAATTGTAATACAGATTTATATAACTCAACTGTCAGTTCTAATTGTAATACAGATTTATAGAACTCAACTATCACTTCTAATTGTAATACAGATTTATAGAACTCAACTATCAGTTCTAATTGTAATATAGGTTGATAGAACTCAACTGTAAGTTCTAATTGTAATATAGGTTGATATAACTCAACTATCAGTTCTAATTGTAATACAGATTTATATAACTCAACTGTCAGTTATAATTGTAATACAGATTTATAGAACTCAACTATCATTTCTAATTGTAATATAGGTTGATATAACTCAACTGTCAGTTCTAATTGTAATATAGGTTGATATAACTCAACTGTCAGTTCTAATTGTAATATAGGTTGATATAACTCAACTGTCAGTTCTAATTGTAATATAGGTTGATATAACTCAACTGTCAGTTCTAATTGTAATATAGGTTGATATAACTCAACTGTCAGTTCTAATTGTAATATAGGTTGATATAACTCAACTGTCAGTTCTAATTGTAATATAGGTTGATATAACTCAACTGTCAGTTCTAATTGTAATATAGGTTGATATAACTCAACTGTCAGTTCTAATTGTAATATAGGTTGATATAACTCAACTGTCAGTTCTAATTGTAATATAGGTTGATATAACTCAACTGTCAGTTCTAATTGTAATATAGGTTGATATAACTCAACTGTCAGTTCTAATTGTAATATAGGTTGATATAACTCAACTGTCAGTTCTAATTGTAATATAGGTTGATATAACTCAACTGTCAGTTCTAATTGTAATATAGGTTGATATAACTCAACTGTCAGTTCTAATTGTAATATAGGTTGATATAACTCAACTGTCAGTTCTAATTGTAATATAGGTTGATATAACTCAACTGTCAGTTCTAATTGTAATATAGGTTGATATAACTCAACTGTCAGTTCTAATTGTAATATAGGTTGATATAACTCAACTGTCAGTTCTAATTGTAATATAGGTTGATATAACTCAACTGTCAGTTCTAATTGTAATATAGGTTGATATAACTCAACTGTCAGTTCTAATTGTAATATAGGTTGATATAACTCAACTGTCAGTTCTAATTGTAATATAGGTTGATATAACTCAACTGTCAGTTCTAATTGTAATATAGGTTGATATAACTCAACTGTCAGTTCTAATTGTAATATAGGTTGATATAACTCAACTGTCAGTTCTAATTGTAATATAGGTTGATATAACTCAACTGTCAGTTCTAATTGTAATATAGGTTGATATAACTCAACTGTCAGTTCTAATTGTAATATAGGTTGATATAACTCAACTGTCAGTTCTAATTGTAATATAGGTTGATATAACTCAACTGTCAGTTCTAATTGTAATATAGGTTGATATAACTCAACTATCAGTTCTAATTGTAATACAGATTTATATAACTCAACTGTCAGTTCTAATTGTAATACAGATTTATAGAACTCAACTATCACTTCTAATTGTAATACAGATTTATAGAACTCAACTATCAGTTCTAATTGTAATATAGGTTGATAGAACTCAACTGTCAGTTCTAATTGTAATATAGGTTGATATAACTCAACTGTCAGTTCTAATTGTAATATAGGTTGATATAACTCAACTGTCAGTTCTAATTATAATGTTGGTTGATAGAACTCAACTGTCAGTTCTAAATGTAATATTGGTTGATAAAACTCAACTGTCAGTTCTAAATGTAATATAGGTTGATATAACTCAATTGTCAGTTCTAATTGTAATATAGGTTGATAGAACTCAACTGTCAGTTCTAAATGTAATATAGGTTGATAAAACTCAACTTTCAGTTCTAAATGTAATATAGGTTGATAGAACTCAACTGTCAATTCTAAATGTAATATTGGTTGATAGAACTTAACTGTCAGCTCTAAATGTAATATAGGTTGATAGAACTTAACTGTCAGTTCTAATTGTAATATAGGTTGATATGACTCAACTGTCAGTTCTAAATATAATGTTGGTTGATAGAACTCAACTGTCAGTTCTAAATGTAATATAGGTTGATAGAACTTAACTGTCAGTTCTAAATGTAATATAGGTTGATAGAACTCAACTGTCAGTTCTAAATGTAATATTGGTTGATAGAACTTAACTGTCAGCTCTAATTGTAATATAGGTTGATAGAACTCAACTGTCAGTTCTAAATGTAATATAGGTTGATAAAACTCAACTGTCAGTTCTAAATGTAATATAGGTTGATAGAACTCAACTGTCAGTTCTAAATGTAATATTGGTTGTTATAACTCAATTGTCAGCTCTAAATGTAATATAGGTTGATAGAACTTAACTGTCAGTTCTAATTGTAATATAGGTTGATATAACTCAACTGTCAGTTCTAAATGTAATATTGGTTGATATAACTCAACTGTCAGTTCTAAATGTAATATAGGTTGATATAACTCAACTCTCAGTTCTAAATGTAATATAGGTTGATGGAACTCAACTGTCAGTTCTAAATGTAATATAGGTTGATAGAACTCAACTGTCAGTTCTAAACGTAATATAGGTTGATAAAACTCAACTCTCAGTTCTAAATGTAATATAGGTCGATAGAACTCAACTGTCAGTTCTAATTGTAATATAGGTTGATAGAACTCAACTGTCAGTTCTAAATGTAATATAGGTTGATAGAACTCAACTGTCAGTTCTAAATGTAATATAGGTTGATATAACTCAACTCTCAGTTCTAAATGTAATATAGGTTGATAGAACTCAACTGTCAGTTCTAAATGTAATATAGGTTGATAGAACTCAATGTGTTCGTTACATATGAGTATTAATATTCCAGATTAGGTCAAACATCCGCCCGCTCCTAGCTCCACGTGTGTGATATTCTCATGATCACCGTGTTCTGTCTAGGTTTATTAGTGGGTTGTTATATTCTCATGATGACCGGGTTCTGTCTAGGTTTATTAGTGTGTTGTTATATTCTCATGATCACCGTGTTCTGTCTAGGTTTATTAGTGGGTTATTGTATTCTCAAATGACCGTGTTCTATCTAGGTTTATTAGTGGGTTGCTATATTCTCATGATGACCGTGTTCTGTCTAGGTTTATTAGTGAGTTGTTTTATTCTCAAATGACCGTGTTCTCTCTAGGTTTATTAGTGGGTTGTTATATTCTCATGATCACCTTGTAATTCTCTGTGTTCCCCGCACTCCACGTTGTAGGGGTGATCACATACTAGTGTGACAGGGTTAAACAAAGTTCCCGGGCCACACGACTGAATGTGGGCCTCACCGTTCCAACAGTTGAGGTATTTACTGCAGTCATTGGGATGAGAAGCCAGTCCTGTGCCTCCCTCCATGGGACAGTCTGACTTGGGTACTATTGGAGGGGTGGTGGTTGTGGACACAGACAAGTGTTTTCCTTCTCGGTGAGCTGAGGAACGAAG
This sequence comes from Timema bartmani, assembly GCA_902151455.1. Lineage (NCBI taxonomy): Eukaryota > Metazoa > Arthropoda > Insecta > Phasmatodea > Timematidae > Timema > Timema bartmani. Next base: position 100,599 of record CABFWB010002151.1, read on the forward strand.
AACGATCATGGAGGTGAGTAGATCACAGCGAGTGAATGTTGATTAAACAATAATAATGGTTTCTACTCAAACCTAGTAAGTTCTCACCTTACTGACATTCGAGGAATTGACTTTTTAATACAGTAGGCCTACAACCTTTTTAATACAGCAGACCTGCAACCTATTTAATACAGTAGGCTTACAACCTTTTTAATACAGCAGGCCTACAACCTTTATAATACTGCAGGCCTACAACCTTTTTAATACTGCAGGCCTACAACCTTTTTAATACAGTAGGCTTACAAGCTTTTTAATACAGCAGGCTTACAATATTTTTAATACAGCAGGCCTACAACCTTTATAATATTGCAGGCCTACAACCTTTTTAATACTGCAAGCTTACAACCTTTTTAATACAGCAGGCCTACAACCTTTATAATACTGCAGGCCTACAACCTTTTTAATACTGCAGGCCTACAACCTTTTTAATACAGTAGGCTTACAACCTTTTTAATACAGTAGGCTTACTACATTTTAAATACAACAGGCCTACAACCTTTTTAATACAGCAGGCCTACAACCTTTTTAATACTGCGGGCCTACAACCTTTTAATACTGCAGGCCTACAACCTTTTAATACACTAGTCCTACAACCTTTTTAATACAGTAGTCCAAAAACCTTTTTTTAATTGGAAGTCCAAAGGATATCTAAAAAAAAAAAATGTGAGTTAAAAATTCAAATTAACCATGTTCATGAGTATCTAGGTACCTGGTACACAGTGAATCAATAACTTAAAACTAGGCTACATATAATCACACACATTTTATATATGCTATATATAAAACACACATGCACAATATATACACATAGAAAATCAAACACAACCATAAAACCTTGGAAAAATTAGCATACGAAAATTGCAGATTTAAATGAGAATTGATGAAAGCCGAGCTAACACACTCTCTGTATTAGGCAACCCGCTAATTCCTCACCTTCTCATTTAATACGTATCGATAGGCTGGCTGCAACCTTATTTGATATCATCGGTTTAGTAAATATCGTTAAGTTAGGTTTGAAATGAGTAGAAACCAGACAAATTAAAATGTGTAAGCTTCGAATCAGCCAAATATATCCTTCTAAAATTCAAATTAAATGTTATTTTTTACCATTGATTTAAATATAATTATTGTGATGGGGAGTCATGTTGGGTTATTATCTTAAGGTCCACGAGTAAGCTGCAATATGTACCCGAGTAAGGTACTCCCACTCTTTGTATACTGTTTGTCTCAGCACAGGGTCCAGAATCCATAAAGAAACTGCGGGCAAGATTTGGGGTGTGCAATGGGGTTTCATGACAGGTAGAGTGAGGTTGCATGGACCAGATTTTTGAACTGCAACAAGTGAGTGAGAAATATATGGGAGTAAGGAAGAAAGTTTATTGTGCATTTGTTGATCTGGAGAAAAAGTACGATCGGGTGAATAGGAGTATGTTATAGAATGTTCTAAGAGGGTATTGTGTGGATGCATGGTTAGTAAATGCAATGGTACTCGTGTAT
>CABFWB010002151.1:109800-121087 GCA_902151455.1 Timema bartmani
ATGTCTTAATATTGATTAAATTTAAACTCATATATACTGTGATTAATAAAACAAAGTTAGAAATAAGATGAATATAATGAGTATGTAGGGAATAGCTATTTATCCTTAAACATAACAAGAACATGTTAGGGCCCTATAGTTCCTAGACCTATCCATTAGACCAAAAGTGAAAGAGTCCTATATAAGGATCATAGTTATTTGCTAATTTACATAAGTCTCGCGAAATGGCGAGCATAAATACCAAACTTTATCTTAACCTGACCGTCATCATATAAACTAATAATATTTAACAAGTCCCGCATAAAAATTACTTTAAACAACGAGAATCACAGCCATCTGGCTTTCCACTAGCTTTGAATCTCCTATACATGATCAAACTCGTAACAACTTACTTCCCTAAACATTATACCAAGTATCTGGCTTTCCACTAGCTTTGAATCTCCTATACATAAACAAATCGTAACAAAATACTTCCCTAAAAATTAACATTCCAAACATATAGCAAATCTGCTCCAAGACTACAACCCTAACCTGAATATTTACACACATATGGTCCGAAGACGAGAATTACTGGATTATAGCAGATCTACACCGAGACCAGAACCCTGACCTGAATTTAGCAACCAAATGGTCCGAAGATAAATCCCTACATATTTAGACAGACTTACATTAGTTTAGTCCTAGCGGCCTACATATCGCCCATGTACGCCTAACTTCTATAAGGCATCAAAGAGTAACCTCCATAGTAACAGACCCGCTTATATTCAATCTTATTCAGAAGGGGGAAACTAGGGGAGGCCAGGATGACGCCATAAAGCGCTCATCTCTTGAGTCTAGCGCCTGCGCAAAGCGACGTTGACACAGGGGAGGGGGGTGGGAGTCACTCCTGTTACCAATGTCCAGACAAGTCCTTATTGCGCATGCGCGTTTTCACGGGCAATTGCAGTTCACAATTTGGGTCAGATGCCACTTCACACACACAGTTCATTTGTCGATTCTGATCATTTGTTTGGCGTGATCATAGTTCTAATGTGAAATTGCAGCACGTCCGTTGGCTGGGGTGAGTACTGTTTGCAGACGGAGCAGGGTTAGTCTTTCCACGGTACAATAGCACCATATTTGGTCAGAGAAATGCGCCACAGAGATAAATTATTTAGGAAGTGGAAAAGCTCCCCATCAGAGTACTAAAGAAGAATAAACTTTGTCAAAAAATTAATATTTAGTAAAAATAAAAAATCAAACTGAATTAAACAAAGTGAGTAGTAATATTAAGAAAACATGGTATAAAATAAATGAAATTCTGGGTAGCAAAAGTAAAATTACAATTGATGAAGTAATAAATATACATTTAGGCAAAATTGAGAAAATTGAAAATATTTCAAATAATTTTTGTGAAATATTCAAAAACCAAGTCACACAACTACAACATACTTGCAACAAGCAACTAGACAAAACGATTACCAAACTCAAAGTATGTTTACAACTAGGGCTACATGTTCCAAAATAAAATACATTATTGATAAATTAGATATAAATAAAAGCCAGGGAATAGATAAAATCAGAATTAAAGACTTGAAAACTATCAACAGTCAAATTACCCTGTTGATAACAAAACTAATTAATTTAAGTATACAACAGGGTGTAATGCCGCAAAAACTTAAAATCGCAATAATTAGACCAATTTATAAAAAAAAAGGGAAGCACTTAGATTATGGAAATTACAGACCTATAGCAATTCTACCAGTTTTAGACAAAATAATGGAAATATAAGTTGTCAACTACTTGATAAATTATTTAGATAAATATAAAATAACTGACAAAAAAAAAATACGGATTCAAAAAAACAACAAAGGTACAGAAATATTTGTACACACTTTTACTAATCAAATGCTAGAGTTATTAAACGAAAACAAACCCATAGCTATAGCATTTATAGACATGTCAAAAGCGTTTGATACGTTAGATAAAGATATTTGACTAGAATCACTTTATAAAATTTATGAATGGTTTAAAGATTACTTAACAAATAGGAAAATAATAGTTAAAATAAATAATATAGAAAGTTAAGAATTGGGTATAAAATATATTGGAGTACTACAAGGTTCTATTCTTGGGCCAATACTTTAGGTACTTAATCTATACTAGAACAATGTCAAACTGTATACATAGCTGCGGTATATTTATGTATGCTGACGACACAATGCTGTATGCGGTGCACAAAAATGTAGATAGAGCAAAACAAATGTTGCAGGAAGACTTTAATAGGATACAAAACTGAACTCACGATAATAAATTAATAATCAACATTAAAAAATGCCCGCAAACAATGCATATCAGACTACCACATGTTATAAAGTATAAATTAGATATAAAAGGTCATTGCTTAGATTATTTACATAATATAAAACCTTGTAACTGTCTAACATTTACGCAAGTTGAGACACATAACTATCTTGGGTTAATGATTGATTCTCATATGAAATGGAATACTCACATAGACAAAATGAGTAGGAAGCTAAGAGCGGGAATGGTTAATATATGTTTACTAAAACAATATGTTACATTTGATATTCTAAAAATATTGTATCATGCGCTAATCGAATCACATCTAGGTTACACACGAAAATAATAATACCAACACTTTTTAACATGATACCGGATACCCTTTTGGGAATAGATAAAGTATCAAACGTAAAAAGAGAAATAGAATGATGTTAGTTGTAAGAATCGACTTAAAGGAATGAAATGTATTTATTATATATTTACAATATTACATGTATGTATGACATTTATGGTGAGGCACCAGCTGACAAGCACATTGTGCTTAGCTGGACCATGTTTAGTGAACATAAATATATACTCCTTATATAATAAAAAACTACTACTACTACTACTACTACTTCTACTGCTACTACTACTACTACTACTACTACTACTACTAAAGGAAAGTACTCATAGGAGAATGATGGAACTGAAGTATGTAGGAAAAATGATGATGATGATTATTATTATTAATGTTAGTCCAGATGAATGAAATATGTGACTTTGGAACATGTGAGTCTTTTTTAATGAATGTCAAGTTTAGCCTATGCTTCTTTGATGATCAATCAGTGAATGCTGTAAGTCCTTACTCTTCAAAATTATAATTATAGCTGACACAGAGGTTTCCATTAATTAATACAATGAAGACAAATTATTTGTAAAGTGTTTGTGACTGATTGAAGAATCTCACCTGCTAAGTGTCGGTTTCACTAGTGTAGCAGGCACAGTTCTAACGTCTGCAGAAAACATAGTTTCATCCTCGGTCTCCATTCCTGACCCACCAGTTTCCCCTCCAAGTCCGAGTGGAGTTTCTTCCTCCAGTTCATTCCCAGGTGAGTCTATCCAACTTCCCTCAGATCTTGGTTTGTTCGAATCAACTGACAGAGGTCTGTTTGGAGACAGTACAGAGCCTTGCCTGTCCAGATGTGTTGGCACGCTTGCAACAGTGTCGTCAGGGTATTTATTTGTGTGTCTGTGGTGTTGGTACCAAGGTAACTTTTCCCTGCGTTTGGGAGGTTTAGTTACTTCATCCCCAGGAAAATAGATCTGAAAAGTACAGTATTCACTTGATTTTGTGTATATATAATGTTGTACAAAGGTGTGACTGTGAATACAGAATACAATCAAAGGCGGTGTGCCACAAGAAACATATTAGAGGTAAAGTGCACCAAAACTCATAATTATTTTTAAAATTATTTAAGACAGTTAATTATTTATTATTACGATAAAAATCTTTAAATATACTCTTTGAATGTGTTGATGTAGCGAATTTTTCTTTTTATTATTACTAGAAACACAAAAGCTTCACAAGAACCTTAATAGACAAAGATGAAAAATCAGACTAATGTCTGTTTGTATAAACTTCAATGGCTGTGAGCTAAACGCATAACAGTAAACTCATGTGAATGTAAGCTATGATCCATGGATGTTTTCATGTCTCTTTTATAAACTCTTTCCTTTCGGCTACCAAAAGCTTCCAATATTGATGAATAACCCATTGTTGGGTGGAAACATAATCTCCCACTTCAAATGTGTGTGTGTATATTGCTTTTGTGATTGATATACTAAATAAAGTGTTTTAAGTGTTCACAAGCGAGTTTTGAAATATTTATTTTATTTTTTGTTGGTAAATCCTTTGTACTCTTTTGATTAACACATTTGTATTTTAAAACCAACATTCTTCGGAAATTTTCTCAACGGTTTCGTTGCTATATATAATCAACATTTACATAATTACTCGTATTAAGTTTAAACTAATAAATTATTAACACTCCAATAAATATAATTGTATCACTCATACAACAATGAATATGATTATATCACTCATACAACAATGAGAATGCTCGAAAAGGTCTCCACAAATACTTATTTTAGAACAATTTTTTTTTTAGTCATGAGACCACAAAACCCGACCCGACAAAAATATGTTAAAGCCTTATTGATTCCTTGTGTTGGAAATTAAAATATCTCATTTTACTTCAGATAACACAGCCCCCAATACTCAGGGGTGTAGGGCGAATTTAATTTGGGGAGGCGGAGTCAAAATCACAAGTTTATGAAATTAGGTTAAGACTTACAATTGAACCCTGAGTAATAAGAACATTGCTACTTTATAAAGTAGTGGTTGAACTTTGTTGTGTTAAGCGGGTCAGGGGAGCGGCAAAAAACAAAAACGAAAGTTTGTCAGCGTATTTTTACCCTCTTTTCCCCCCAGCTAATTTTAGAAAATTGAAGTTTCCTAGAATATTTTTGTAACTGTCCTTGCCCAGAATTTTTTTTAAAATTTGGAATTCCCTAAAAGCTTTTATTTTGTTCTTCACAAGATTTTTTATGGATAGTTCAACTTAAAACGGGTGTGAAATTCTAAAGAATAATTAAAGACAAAGTATAACGGTGTGAGATTGTTGAAACAATTTTCGAATTTGTGGGATCAATCTCATTGTAACTTCCTGACACGTACGCGGAACAAGACCTAGCATTTGGTCTCACACACAAACAAAAAGTGTTGTGAAGGCCACCTGAATCATACCAGGACTCAAACCCGCACACCCTCTCGGATTTGGCTGAGCTGGATCCTGTGCATCCATCAAATAGTCGCCCGGTCCAAGCCACGATCCAACTAAACCTGCTTTAAATAGCAGCAATGTGCTTACAAAACTTACACTCTTTGTTTTTAGTTTTGAAGTTAATAAAGCGACGCCACTGACGGCTAAATATAGAAACTGTATACATATTTGCAATATCCAGATCAGATTTATTAAAATAAAAATATGCTACTTACCGCTTCACAGAGGAGAGTGAAGTAGAGAAACAGACATGGGCTGATTGGTTGCATTTTGAGACTTAACAGTTTGTTCTGCACGTAATATATCACTTCCCATGATTCACTGTCATCCCTGTATCACTACAACGAACTTCAACTGGTGATGAATTAAACTTTCCTGATCAAGAATTGCGTGTTTGTGTATAACAATAAGATTTACTAGAAGTGATGATACCCATGGCTGACACTTTCTCAATCTATTTGACCTTTGGCTTGTTCTATCAGACTGTGAGAGGTCAAGCTCTGTAGTTTGAAGAGTAAACAACTTGCTAAGATGGAGCATTGCAGTTATTTGGTTAGAGTGACACTTATGTATTAAACTAAAACCTTTCCTCGAGCAGTTGATTGAACATTCTCCTGAGTCATGGGGCTCGCGTTTGATTCCCGGGGGGAACAAACATTGTATCATAGCTTTAACGTATTTATATTTGTGTTTTTAAGGCTTTAGGTTAAGAACCGTTAGTTTTTATTTTATTTGTTAATATTCTTGTAATAGCTTTTATGATAGAGACTTGTAATGTCAAATATTATGAAAATTAGTCAAACCATTCATGAACTAGAACATTTGTATATTTTAAACGAGTGTCATTGACTAACGTTAGTTAGTTTATTTAAATTAACATGTATGTTTCATTTGCAAACTCTGTAAATGTCAGATAGTTTTCAGCCTTGTTTAGTTATCAAACCTTGTGGAGAGTCATGAGAAAAACGAACATGTTCGCTGTAGCCAGTGTGTCTAGACTTGAACAGAACATGTTCGCAACGTTTCCTCATAATTGTCATTATCTCCATCTCTCTCAGTTGTGCTGATATCGGCAGTATGATTAGTACTCGTATGCGGCTGCATCACTACCAAAGCAGGAAGTGACCAAAATCCCGCCTATGGTGGATGACCAGATTATACAAAAGTATAAATGTAGGCTATACAGTGGGCCGAGTTTATTAGCAGATATGAAATATCAGTTAATCGGTGGAATGTATAAAAGTTTTACTCGAATGCACCCAGGGCCATATCTAAGGGGGAGGGAGCTTAAGGGATCAACCCCACTCCCCCTTCCCTCGAAAGCATGTGTTTATAAAAATATCAGAGACGAATGAGGTATAAATAAAGATTTAAGAAAAAATAGCTGTTAGTGTGCGCCTGTCCTATTGGAATGGATGAGTTTGGGTCAGAAAATGAGGGAGGGAATTCTGTCATTGGAGTTAAGGGGAGACTAAGTGTTTGCACTGTACTGTTGACGTAACACTATTATTACAGAAACAGAAATGAGAATATTTTACAAGTTTAACAAATCAGTTTATTGATATAGAAACATGTCATAAGGAAGTACATGGATTTACAGTTAGAAACTATACAAACCATCCATCGATTAGCCATAAGAATATAAAAGGATACAATAATATAAATATGTAGCTCGACAAAGGAGCATCAGGTGTGAAGCACCTAAGAACATCCTATTACCCACACTTATAGGTAATAGGTGTTAGTATGAAAGCAAGTAACTCGTTAAAGCAGGGCATATACTGATTTATCATATGCAATAAAGGCAGAGGTTCCACGGTACTATAACTTAGTGGTGGCAATCAAATCAATATACATACATACTAATCATTATTTAACACTAGTCAACTGATTGAGACTGGCAGCAACTGCTCTCAATAAAATATACAAAAAACTAAGCCACACAACACTAGTCATATTTTAAGGAACTACGAGGGAGGTAATTACCTATAGCTAATTAGCATGAGTTAACTCCATTGAGAGTTAAAACAGTTAGGCATCTTAACGTTATAACCTACTAGGAAAACTAGAATATTACAATCAGTACTAGGAAAACTACCAGGAAATCTAGATGCTATTAATACTATGGCCGGACTCTAATTAGTACTGCTTGGGCAATCAATAGTATCTTTAATCTGTTACCCTACCAAAGGGACATCACTACCCATAATAGTGATAAGTATTACTAACATTAAAGGCTCCACAAGAGGACCAAACACAATAGACAAAACCCCACGGGCCACTACTATGGACTAGTAGCACTTCCACAGTTTGCGTACCGCAAGCCGGTACACAGTTAGATTCATCAGAGACAAGTGTCAGTTACTGACCCAATTAGGTGGTGAAACATAGCAATAGATAACCTAGTCTCGTCCAATATTAGATTCTATTCTTTAAGTTCGCCGCATCATGGTAATATAGTCTGAGGAGACTAATCATGACCCTAATATTTGCGACTAAGCATAATAGACATAGAAAGGTAGTGCATAAAGCTATAAACTATGCCATATGGACATAGGGGAACCAGTCAGTTATAATGACATACAAAAACTATGCCATGAGGATATTGAATAAAATAGAGCTCAACGCTCAACACTATAAACTATGTCAGAAGGGCATAGGAAAACAATTCAAACATACAGCCATACAAAAACTGTCATAAGAACATTGTACAAAATAGAGTTCAACGCTCAACAATATAAACTATGCCTGAAGGGCATAGGGAAACAATTCAGACATACAGCCATACAAAAACTATGTCATAAGAACATTGTACAAAATATAGCTCAACGCTCAACAATATAAACTATGCCTGAAGGGCATAGGGAGATGAGTCAGAAATACTGACATCAAAAACTGTATGGTATTCCTCAATACTTATAATACCCACCGTAGCTTGCTCTGCGGCGAGGTGGTGACCCAGATGCCTCAAACATCGTGGCCTTCTGTACTTCTTCCTGGTTAAAGCTTGTGAAGCTCTTCCCGCAGTTCCTCCATCAAGTGATCACAATAGAATAGGTATATGTGAACCGAGGACAGGCCCGTTTATACCAGCGGGACTAATACAATTTGGCAATGTACGAAAAGGGGGGGATTTTATCAGAGATCACGCTAGCCGACAACTAGCGTTAGTTAATGCCTGGTGGTGTGCTCTGAACTGATGCCTCGCTCATTTACTCGTCGACTGGCTCAGGTGTTAGAAGTGTGGATCCTGTTGGTCTTCCAAGCCGAGTTGCCTCGTTCGCTGAGATAACTTTTGCTGAGAACTGGACGTATCCCACTTGTGATGTCGCAGTGAGTTCATATCTGCCACACATTATTAGAACTTATTAGATCTGGTAGTAATAGTATTAACCTTTTATAGGGTTTCGTTTTACTAACGTGTTAAAAGTTAATCAACACGTTACAGCACGTATTTATTATTAAGGTCACAAGTTGTATTTCCACGCACTTTCGTTGTTAATGTTGCTGGCATAGAGGATTCTTATCTAGAACAGGCACAACATCCAGGCCCCCAGCCACTAATTCATCACTGTGAAAGGGGAAACCCACATTTCACCAATGATAGATTTATCAGCCATGCCAGGAATAAAACCTGGGACCCTTAACTTAGTAGTCAAATGCGCTACCGACTGAGCTAAGGCATTGGATAATTCATAAGTGAATCATGGACCTGGTTGAATAGTCTTAGGGGAAAAACAATTATTATAAATTAAATTAATAACAAGTAAATACAAATGAGTTTGAATAATAATCTAAACATTATGGTCAGGAAAGTGTGAAATAAACTACAATGTGAATGTTAAAATGTAGGCTTACTTTAACACATATTTTGTGTGGACAAACGATTGATGAAAACGAAACCAGAAGGTTGACTATAATAATAATTGTTCAGCAATGTAAAATGAGGATTGACCTTATAGAAACCAATATTTTGCATCTCTGTAACAAGGAAAACATTCGAAACCGTGAGGTTGACTATCGATCAGCAGCAACGGAATGAATATGAATACTTTTCATTCGAATGATTTCTAAGCTATAGAATGATTCGATAGTTTTCATTCGATAGTTTCCATTACTAGTCGTGCGTACACGCGCGAGTGGATCAGACGTCCGATCACGATCCTATCCTGTTGGGATTTGACCCAAATAAACTAACGAAATGCAAGCAAAATGGATGTCGAAAAATGTATAAATGTAATATATGAAAGGAAATGCTTGTGTGATCAAGTGATTCTAACTATCACTTGCGTGACTATCAACGCAATTCGTGGAAGGAAGTCGTTGTGGAAATGAATATGCCTGGTGAGTAGAATTTTATTTATTTTTGAATGTTTTCAGAAGCTAGAACAGACATTTCTCAACTTATACACTAGGGGGGCCTATTTCCATACATTAAAAAAAAAATTCTAAGAGGTAAGAATTATTATAGATCTATTATCTGTGGTATGCGTTTTTGAAATATTAAAAAAATACTTTTACTAAAAAAATCAAAACAAGAAATCTAATTTAGTGTTACTAAAATAAAAAATACATAATCAGAGAAAACCAAGAGGTTTTATTTACTTTCCACATTACACGTAATAAACATATAAATTAGCCACAAAATAAAATAAAAAATAGGTTTGTAACTATCATAGAACTGTAGATGTGTCGGTTCCAGCAAACTTATTTTTTTTTAAACTGAAACTACCTCTGTTATGGAGTAGTTTTTGCTAGGAGTGGATAGCTTCCAAAATCACTAGTTAAGCTTAGGATAAAGAAATACACAACTAAAATTCATAATCCATGCATAGATGTGGATTTTTATTTAGGGTGAAGTGCCCCCTTTAAGTGGTGTACATTTCTGTATACCTATAGTTTATCATAAATTTAAACAAATCATTGTGCTTTAGGTATTATTACGAGAAAAATTGTCTTTAAAAGTGTCTCTTATGGTATGAGCCCTCGTTGTAGTCTGGTTTTCACCTAAAGTAGTGAACCTGTTATCCACATTCCTAATATTTGGTTCTATTTGTGCGGGCAAGTCATGAATACCTTCTTTATCAATTTTATGTTGTGAAGCAAACATATACACTTTATAATGTCATCAGTTCGGTCGGGATTGACTTCAATCGATTTTAATAATAATCTCCACTTGCTATATAGTATGTCAAAGGAGCATTCCTCAACCTGTCTTGCTTTTTATAAATGTTTATTGAAGACATCTTCTTCAGGACCTAAGTTTCTTTGTGGATAAGGGCGCATTAGGTATGTCTTCAAAGAGTAAGCTTCATCGCCTACTAAAACGCGAGGAAAAAGCTTTATTGGTACCTGGTAACACTTTTTCTGAGCTTACGTTAAGAGCATCATTATCCAACTTTCTTGACAGATTAGAATTAGAAAATATTCCACCATCACTCTATTTACCGTAGGCCCCTAAATCTTTTGCGATAAATCTGTAGCTTGGATTTGTGACAGCTTTCAGTACAATCGAGAAAAACCACTTGCAGTTACGATACATACTTCCTGAGTGTAGAGGAGCTTTGATTTGTATATGTTTACCATCGATGCTACCGATTCAGTTAGGAAACTTCCATTTTGTCAAAAATTCATCCGCGACACTGACCATATCTTCATTTGATGGAAACTTCATATGAGTTTCTTGAAGACTGTCCCAAATCACTCGACATGTATCATGTACTATAATAACAATCGTGTTATCAGAAATCCTGGATGAAAACCCTAGTGTCTTGAATAATGAACCAGTTGCCAAGTATCTGAAATAATAACAAAAACATTATATGTTTCAGTTGAAGATCTGAAGAAAAGATGGAGAGGGCTAAGAGATATGTTTGGAAGAGAGCTCAAAAAATTCACCAAGAAAAAATCCGGTCAATCAGCTGACATAGAACCAGCCTCTAAGTGGCCTTATTTTAAGATATTACTCTTCCTTACATATACAATGTCTCGAAGAGATTTAAAAGGAAATATCCCAAACATTCACGAAGACCCGGATTCTGAAGGAACACATGATACTCTAATATAAATGTAATATGTCTGAAGGACAAAAAAAAAGGTAAAAGGTAACGTCGAGATGAATAAAAATGTATGTATTGGGCGCCACTCCTAGAAACTAGGAGAAAGAATAATAAAAAATA